>CAUYSK010083225.1:0-32058 GCA_963575035.1 Avahi laniger | reverse complement strand
TGGAATATTTCAAATTTCATTATTACTGTATCAGCTATGGTGTGCTGTGATCGGTGATCTTTGATGTGGCTATTGTCATTGTTTGGGGGCACCACACACTGGGCCCATACAGACGGTGAACTTGATTGGTAAGTGTTGTGTGTGTTCTGACTGCTCCGCTGACCAGCCCGTCCCCGTCTTCCTCCTTCTCCTCGGGCCTCCCTATTCCCTGAGTCACCGCTATATCGGAATTAGGCCAATAAATAACCGCACAACGACCTCTAAGCGTTCAAGTGAAAGGAAGAGCTGCATGTCTCACTTTAAATGGAAAGCTAGAAAGGATTAGGCTTAGCGAGGAAGGCATGTTGGGAGCTGAGACGGGCCAAAAGCTGGGCCTCTTACACCCAACAGTTAGCCGAGCTGGGAGCGCAAGGGAAAAGTTCTTGAAGGAAATTAAAAGTGCTAGGCCAGTGAGCACACAAAAGATAAGAAAGTGAAACAGGCTTATTGCTGACATGGAGAAAGTTTGAGTGGTTTGGGTAGAAGATCAAACCAGCCACGACACTCCCTTAAGCGAAAGCCTAATCCAGAGCAAGGCCCTGACTCTCTCCAATTCTATGAGGGCTGAGACGTGAGGAAGCTGCAGAAAAGTCTGAAGCTGGCAGAGGCCGGTTCGTGAGGTTTAAGGAAGGAAGCCGTCTCCATAACATACAAGTGCAGGGTGAAGCAACAAGTGCTGACAGAGAAGCTACAGCAAGTTATCCGGGAGATCTAGCTAAGATCACTGATGAAGGTGGCTGCACTGAACAACAGATTTTCAGTGTAGACGAAACAGCCTTCTCTTGGAAGAAGATGCCACCTGGGTCTTTCATAGCTCGAGAGGAGAAGTCAGTGCCTAGCTTCAAAGGACAGGCTGACTCTGTCATTAGGGGCCAATGCAGCTGGTGACTTTAAGTTGAAACTGATGCTCATTTACCGTTCTGGAAACCCCAGGGTCCTTAAGAATGAGGCTCGTCTGTGCTCCATAAATGAAGAACAAAGCCTGGATGACGGCGTATCTGTTTACAGCATGGTTTACTGAATAGTTCAATCCCACTGTTGAGATCTACTGCTCGGAAAAAAAGACTCCTTTCAAAATATCACTGCACATTGAAAGTGCGCCTGGTCACCCAAGAGCGCTGATGGAGATGTGCAAGGGGATGGATGTTGTTTTCATGCTGCTAACTCAACATCCACTCCGCAGCCCACAAATCCAGGAGTAATTTTGACTCTCAAGTCTCACTATTTAAGAAACACATTTCATAAGGCCATAGCCACCATGCACAGTAATTCCTCTGATGGATCTGGGTAAGTAAATCGAAAACCTTCTGAAAAGGATTCACCCTTTTAGAACATTTGTGACGCAGGGGAGGAGGTTAAAATACCAATATTCACGGGAGTTTGGAAGAAGTTGATTCCCACCCACATGGATGACTTTGAGGGGTTCGAGCCTTCAGTGGAGGAAGGAACCGCAGATGTGGTGGAAACAGCACGAGATCTAGAATCAGAAGTGGAGCCTGAAGACGGGATTGAATTGTTGCAATCTCATGATCAAACTTGAGTGGGTGAGGAGTTGCTTCTTATGGATGGGAAAGAAAGTGGTTTCTGAGATGGAATCTACTCCTGGTGAAGACGCCGTGAGCGCCGTTGAAATGACAGCAAAGGGCATGGACTATGCATACACTCAGCGGATAAAGCAGTGGCGGAGTTTGAGAGGATTGACTCCAGTTTTTAAAGACGTCCTACTGTGAGTACAATGCTATCAAACAGGATCACATGCGACAGAGAAATCTTTTGTGAAAGGAAGAGTCAGTTGCTGTGGCAAACATCACTGCTGTCTTATTTTAAGAAATTGCCACAGTCACCCCAACCTTCAGCAACCACCACCCCGATCAGTCAGCAGCCACCGATATTGAGGCAAGACCTTTCGCTGTAAAAAGATAATGACTTGCTGAAGGATGATTGTTAACATTTTTGAACACTAAAGTATTTTTTATTTATTTGAGACAGGGTCTCCCTTTGTTGCTCAGGCTGAAGTGCAGTGGCATCATTATAGCTCACAGCAACCTCAAACTCCTGGGCTCCGGCGATCCTCCCGCCTCAGCCTCCCGAGTAGCTGGGACTACAGGCATGCGCCACTATACCCAGCTAATTTTTATATTTTCTGTAGAGATGGTGTCTCACTCTTGCTCAGGCTGGCCTTGAACTCTTGGCCTCAAGCAACCACCTCAGCCATCCAAAGTGTTAGGATTACAGACATGAGCCACTGCACCTGGCCTGAACAATAAAATATTTTTAAGTTAAGGTATGTACATGGTTTTTCTTTAGATTTAATGCTGTTGCACATTTAATAGACTACAGTAAAGTGTAAATAGTTCTTTTTTCTTTTTTTAAGAGACAGGCTCTCACTCTGTCACCCAGGCTGGAGTGCAGTGGTGCGATCACAGCTCACTGCAGCCTCTAACTCCTGGGCTCAAGCCATCCTCCTGACTCGGCCTCCCGAGTAGCTGGGACTATAGATGTGCTGGTTTATTTTTAATGTCTTATATTTTACTCCTTCTTTTATTTATGACAAGCAATGCTGAGTGTCCATCTGCGGCAAAGCTGTTTGAAAGTGACAGCGGTTGGGAAACCTGGCCCTGCATCCACAGTGGTTATTATTAACCCGCTCACGGTCCCAGCCTCCCGGTGTCCGCAGCCTCGGTCACGGTTTAGCAGGTCTGCGTTCGCTTGCCTTTGATGTTCTCAGGACCAGAATGTCAGGCTGACTTCCTGACAGCACATCTATTTTAAACAGTGGTCATATTTCAACTGGTAATTTACTTAGTTTGACTAGAAAATTCTCTAGGTACAAGATAAGATTTTCCCGTGTTTGCTTCCCTTACCGCCTTCCCAAGCTTTAGAACTCCTTTTTCCATTCCTGAAATAAATGCCACACTGATGGCGGGTAAGAAATCAGCAGTTATCTCTGCCCTATTAAGGCGGGGGGCAGTGATAAAGCTACGGGTGGGGATACATGTTTACGACCAACCATGCCGGCTCCTCGCATGACTAGCCTGCCAAACTGCAGGGCCCCGACTGTGGATGCCGGGGGTAGCCGCCAGCATCCTGCAGGTATGACTGTCCCTGTGAGCGTGACCATGTATCCCTGGGCCTCCTTAGCCTAGGCCCGGGTCCCCAGTAGGGTAAGTGGTGAAGAACTTTCCGGAAGCCCAGGGAAATGAAATAGAATCAAGGCATGAACTTGGTCATCACTCCTCCTCCTCCCTAGTACTGATTTTTTGGCCACATGGCAGGAGCCTCCCAGTTCCCTCCGGGATGCTGTGGAATTCTCAAAACAGATTCCGTCTATGAAAAAAAAAAGGCCATATGACCCGGATTTTGTATAGTTTTAGTTATAAAAAAACAGGCAACTTGTCACTAATGGGTTCCAATTTTTATTTCTTTGTCTTTTCATATAAGAAGAAAATCCCTGGTCAGACCATTTCTTCCTGACTTTTATCTGGGAAAAGAGGCCACTGAAACAACAGTGCATTTTGGGCAGCTGCTGCAGGAAGTCCAGCCCAGACCCAAGAACCCTGAACCTGTGCTGTGGGGGAGGTTCCATGAGATGTCGTGTGGAAACAGCTGTCACAGCGGGCACTCATACACACTGGCCCCCTCCCCTCTTCCTGTCTTTGGTGCCTAACGGATGCTTCTCAAGTCAGATGAGAACAAGGATGTAACTGGTGACATGAGCGTTTCTACGTACGAGCAGCTGCGAGTTCTGCACGAGCCCTCAGGGAAAGGCGGTGGACCCTCCGCAGCAAGTTCCCTCTGGAAACCCCTTTGTGCTGGGCTTGGGGGAGCCGGGCTGTTGGAAACACCCATAAACCCTTCCCTGTGAAGTGCACCCCCCCCTTAGAAAGCAAAAGCCGCCACAAGGTGGTGCTGTGGAGACCACATGAGCTGCGGGTGTCTCCAGGGCTGGGCCTACCCCAGTTCCTGAAATGCCACTCCTGTTAGTGGGGGAGCACCCGCAAGGGGTGGCTGATCACACCCCAGAGTGCCCGGCCCCTCCCCGGGGTCCCTGAGACAGAGCTATGGGAGGGGGACTCCAGACTCGCCCCTGCCGTTGTAACCAACCATGCAGCCTGGGCCGGTCGGGTAAACACTCAGCTATGAAATCAAAGGGCCAGATAAAGGGTCAGCAGGATGAAGCCTGGTGTAGGTGGCAGAAGGGTGTGGGGCCTTCTCTTGGCTCGGTCGCTTACAAGCTGTGTGACTGTGAACAAACCTCCTGAGCTTGTTCTCTCGAAAAGCAGAGAGGGGACCAGGTACCGCCCCGGCTGGCTGTGAGGACTGATGAGAGATCACAGGTAAGGGCCTGACCTGAAAAAGGCACCCGGTCCTCTGTTTGGCGCAGGCGCTGTTCCTGGGCATCCAAGGCCAGAGCCCCCCAGCCTTGGGGAAGCGGAGTGTGCGGGAAAAGAGGATCTAGGACTCGGGTCTGACCGGCCTGCAAGGAGGGGTGGCCGAAGCATGGGTGTTCAGAAGGGAGGCCCCTTCCCGTGTGAGACTGCACCTCGTGGGAATGGAGTCTGCCTCGCCCCGGTCCCCTCTGTGCCCCGCACAGGCCCTGGCGCGTGGCAGGTCCCCAGCAGAAGTGTGCTGACTGATGGATAAATTAAATACATCAAGTGAAAACGCCACCACTAAAGATTCGAGGCAGAGCCTGCTTCCAGGTCTCTGCTTTCAGGGGGGCAGGCGAGGCCCCCCCGCATTCTGCACCCTGTTCATCTCTCCAACCTTCTCATGGTTTCCTGGCAGAAACCTTGGCTCAGGTCACCAACCCTTCCCAGACCATTCGCCTTCCTGCCGCTGGAGCTTGGGTACTGCCAGTCCTGGGCCCTCAGGCCTCCTGCCCTCCTCGAAGCGTCTCCAGGGTTACCTGCTCTTCAAGGCCTGCCTGAAGCCTTCCCTGCCTTCTAGAAGGAAAGGCTCCCTCCTCTGAACTGCTGCAGCCCTTAACGTCTAGGCCCTTGAGACGCAGCATTTGGTACCGTTATTTACCTGTCTGAAGGCTGGCATCTTATTTTCTTAACTAGGTTATAGCTCTCTGAGGGCAGCAAGCTGGTCAGCAGGGGCAGCATAAAAGAAGGGTTAACAGGAAATGGTTCAGAGTGAGACACACCGGGTTAGAATCCCAGGTTTGTTAACTGCTGGCTGTGTGCCTTTGGACAAGTCACCTAACCTCCCTGGGCCTCAGGTTCCCCATCTTTAAAAATGGAAACTGCAACACCTGTTTCCAGGTGTCATAATGCCCCGTACCTTCCAAGGTGGAGATGGATTCTATTCCTACCTGGCACACAGTAGGTCCTCAACATACACCAGCTCCCTCCCTGTCCTTGGAACAATGGTTTCCTATTTTAGAGATGAGCAGGTGTTCTCCAAGCAATTTTTGCAGAGGAAGGTGGCAGGATTAAGTTCAAAGCACGCTCCCCGTTGTTCACTGGGCCTGCCATCCAGGCACCACAGTTCCAAGAAGCATCCTTCTCCAGCAACTGCTAAATTACAGAATGTAAAACCACCCAAATGAAAATCCAACTTGAGGCTCGTCGCCTAATTAAGATCGTTCAAGTACCCAGGTGCTCGCCAGAGGTGAAGAGATAATTACCTGCAATGTGAGTTTCTGAAGTCCCTGCTGCAGCCTTCCCGACACATCTCTGTACATCAGGCAGGTAACTTATAAACGTTACCTCCAACCACGACATTCCCCTTGCAGCTCCAGGTATGTGAGCTCCAGCCCCGACCTTTCTTGTTAGCCAAAGGCAGAGATACCTGAGGCTCTCAAGGCTAATTAAGTCTGATCGTGAGGACTCAATCTTAAAAGGAGAGGGTGCGACTCTCAGACAGAATAAACCCGGTTGAAATGAAAGGTCTTGCTATCGTGGAGCTGGCATCTTCAGATCCTCTCATGGACAGGAGAAAGATGCTGTCAGCTCTTTCTGTTTTTGCTTTGACTGCTAGGAAGCTAACAGCTAACTTCACAGCTCAAATATAGCACTGGGTAATAACATAAACATCATAATAATAACAGTAACACAATCAGTGGCTACTGAATGCCTACTATGCGCCAGCCGTTCTGTTAGGTGCTTTATGTCTACTGTTCCACTTAATCCTTTTGATTGATCCTATGAAGAATGTGTTCCTAAACCCATTTCTCAGGCGAGGAGACTGAGGGGGGAGACTTCGTGGTGTCTGTTTGCCCGGCTGGCAAGTGGTGGAGCTGGAACTCAGAGCCAGGCCTGGCTGCAGGGTCCGAGCACCCTCTGCTCCAGGCTGCGCTTCCGCACGCTGGATCTTCCCCAAAGGCTCACAGTGTCTATTCCCATTTATGTTTTTTCTAGCCTTGATGTTTTATGTTTATCCATCAGTTGTTGCTTTAGTAGCTGTATTTCCTAAAACGTCCTGAAAATCCTTTGAGGATGGATGATGGGGCTTTGCATAAACACATAAATGGATGTCTGAGTAAATGAATGAACTAAAGATAGAAGAAATAAAGAAAGAATAAGGAAGATCTTATTAGAGACCTGAAAGGTCAGAGTTCACACAGGGACATCGCATGCTGGGGTGGCAGAGACAGGGGCCCCAGAACTCAGACGGTCATTAAAGCACAGAGTATGGACTATGCACTGACCCGCAGGCAGGAGCATTTTTATCTTTTGCTCTGCAAAACAGACGTGGCAATTTTCTCAACGATAAGCTTTGACACTACTGGCTATGCAGGTCTGACAATCATGGAAATCTTAGATACAAGGAAAAAGACCAGTTTCCACTACAGAATGCTTTGAACTGAGATGATTAATTAATACGTAAGTTAATGAGACTCTGGGTGTCTTTTTCCCCAGTTGGAATCCTCCCAACCTCAGAGGATGCTCTTTCACTGTAGATGGTGTGGATTCTTCTGTGCACCGAGACTCCTGCCAGGGAACTGTTTATGCAAAATTCTGAGTGACAGAGGGACTCAGAGGGAAAGACATAAGAATGGTCCCTAGAGAGGGCATCTCTGATACTGGGATGGCTGTCAGGGCTCAATGTGGCCAGGAAAAGATGTATTCCTGGAGACCGCTCCCTCCGTATACCTGTGCTCGCCACAGACACGCAGGCAGAGAATCCGTCTCCCTGGAGCTTGGGCAGAGAGTGGGGCCATTGTTGGTGGATCTCAGGCAAGCAGCATTCAGTTTGCAACACTGTCTCATGAGGTGGCTTAATGGGGCCTGTCTTAGCTCTGGGTGCAAAATGGATAAAGTCATGTTTCAGCAAAGTCCAGGACCAGGCCTGGGGACATATTGACCACCCAGGTACTGTGGCCCCAAACCTCTGTCTCGGGTGGCAGTGGCCTCTTATCTCATCACACATTCACGCAACACCAACAGCCTTAATAGACTTTTTGGCAGGGCCTGATATCCCACAATCTACAAGGTATTGACTCTCAAATTAAATTGATCAGTTCCTAAATTCCTAACTTACTACCCCTGGAAGAGTAGTGAGTTTCCTGTCACTAGAAGCAATTAAGCAGAGGCTAGTAGAGGCTAGTAGACTCCTTTGACAGATGATGTCAAGGGGATCCCGTATAGGGTGGAGGTTTGAACCTGATGATTTCAAGAATCCCTTGGAAGCCCGAGTCTAGGAGTCCACTATCTCAGGTTCATGGGATGAAAGAATTAAATGAGGCCCACGGTGCTGACCCCAAGAAGAGGTTCTTGATCTTCCGGATCATCGAATTATGATTAAAGTATAAGGATCTCAGCCAACGGCTGAGCATGTACTGTGTGCCAGGATCAGTGCTCGGTGCTTATATGTGCCGTTTCGTTTGTCTTTATGAGGTGGGGCTCATTTGATTCATTGCTAATGAGCCAGGCTTGAGGAACTTATGTAACTTGCACAGGGTCACATTGTTCCCATGATCTTAACCGTGTGGTATGGAGAATCGTGGCCTTCCAAGTAATTATTAGCACATTTTTCACTTAATCAACTCCTCATTCTGATACACTTTATAGTTAGGGGCAGGAAGTGTGTCTGCACATGGCTAGAACAGGGGACAGGAAAGACAGGCAAGGGAGATCGAGTCCCGGAATAAAGCACCCCTGTGGACTTTGGTGGAAAGGGTTCCCTGGCTCCAGGGAAGTGCTGCTGGTCCAGAGGCAGCCAGATGTGTGGCACGAGCTCCGGCCCTGGAGCAAGGGGACCTGGGTTCCACCCAGTGTCAGCTACAGGAACAGTGGAATTCTCTGCCCCTCTTCCCGTCATGCCTGCCCACCTTCTTCCCAGGCCTCCCTACTGCCCCGAGGGAAGGGGGTGCTGGTCTGATTAGTCGAGTGCAAGGACAGTGACGGGCCACATGTACTAGTGGGCAGGTCACTGCACATGGGGAAGCCACACTGGCAGGGCCACCTCCTCTCTCTCTGGCCCTATACCGGTTGAGTGTCCCTTATCTGAAATACTGTTTTAGATGTTGGAGTTCTTCAGATTTTGGAATATTTGTATTATATTTATCGGTGGAACATTCCAAATCTGAAAATCTGAAATGCTCTAATGAGCATTTCCTTTGAGTGTCATGTTGGTGCTCAAAAAGTTTTGGAATTTGGAAGATTTTGAATTTTGGTTTTGGATTTGGGATGCTTAACCTGTATTTATTCAACCCATGTTGGGGACAGTCCCCGCTCTCCTTTGACTTTCTCCTTCACGCCCCTGGCCAGGACGCCACAGGTCCCCAGACCAGGACTGGAGCTTATGGGTGGCTGAGCCTGGGGCAGGGGGTTCCCAGGTCCCAGCCTAGGTGGCATTGAAGCAGTAGGTGCCACCTCTCCTGGGAAATCTGTGGGAAGAAGGGGTGATTTCCAGGGCTAGGATTCGGGCATTCCTGGGTTCCCCCAGCCATAACAGCACAAACTTCCAACACAAGCACCAAGTACCACTCCCTTTCGGAGCATGTACTCCCTCGGTCTCCTTTGCTTGCCTGTAACATGAAGGTGTTGGTCAAGGTGACTTCTGGGGGCTCCTCCAGCTCTGACAGGGGGCCCTGGAAGCTAAGTGGAAGTATCTAGTAGGCAGCGGGGGCTGGGAGCCAACCTGTGAGAGGAAGGTGAAGCCGGTCAGCGGGGATTACACCCTGTGGGTTAACAGTGGAGCAGGGGCCAGCGAGGCCAGAGCAAGCCCGAAAATTTTTGTCTTCTTTACACAGCTGGGACAACCCACATTCAGGGTATGATCCAATGTGTTTTAGCAGGTGGCAACTGCTAAGGTCAAGGGTGTTTGCCTCCCCTAGAGGAAGCAAGTGCCTTTCAAAGAGAGTTGCAGGCCAAGCCTCTTGGGAAGACCCCAAGGGCTAGACTTTATTTAGATTAAAGCAGAGATTAAAGAACCCCACGTTCTGCTGACTCACTCCTCCCCTGAGAGCTGCCAGTCCAGTCTGAAGACATTACTGCTGCATTACTGAGCTCAGACGCAGTGAGTACTACAGCTCTGGAAAAATCCATTTGGCTAAACGAACAGAGAGAGGGAGAAAGGGACGCTTATTTACTGAGCCCTGTGTCGTCACATCTGCCCTATTGAAAGGCCAGCTTTGTGGTCAGAGAGGCTGGAGAATCCCAGGCCCACTACATGTAAATTACTGTACTCATCCTGGGTGCAGGTGCCAGAAAAGGACATAATCCCTGCCCCCAGCCTCCTAGGCAAAATAGGAAAATCAATACCTACATCTCAGGGTTGTTTGTATATTAAATGAGAGAAAATAGGCAAAGCCCTTTAGCATATCCCCTGGCACATAGTAAGTGTTCAATAAATGGCAGTTATTAAATCCCAGAATAATCCCTAGAGGCGTCAATATCCTAATTTTACTAATTAGCCGGAAGCTCAGAGAGGTGAAGACACTTGCCCAAGAGCACCTGGACAGTAACTAGTGGGGTCTGGATTTGAACTCGGGTTTCTAGACTCTAAGCCCAGAGCTCCTTTCGTGTCCTCAACCGGCTGCCACGATCCCTTGCATCTTGAGGGCACTAGAAAGCTATCGCATTGAGCCCGCTTACAGACGGCAAAGGGATGGGGAGCCAGGAATGACCGAATTAACGGGCCCCAGTGCCCAGGGTTAGGCAGGTCCTCAGGCTCTAATGTGCTGAGTGAACACACCCACGGCCCAGCTGCCTCAGCTCAGAATGTCTTGCCAACTGCAGGGACAGGGCCACGGGGCAGAGACAATATGTAATACATTTAATTAATTTCCTTCAAAGCCTTTTGCAATGAAGAGGAGAATTAACGTATAAATAAACTGAAGCAGCAATTGATTTCTTGGTTCATGTGGCCATTTCTTGGCTCAGCCAGATACTGTGAGTCAGTCTGAATTGAATTCACTTTCCAGTGACTTAATTTTTGAAAACGTTTTAAAGCAAATACTTAGAAACAATGACCGATCCCCTATGATCTGGGGCCCAGAGTCTCTCGGCAAGTGCTCAGATGGTGGCTCTTCCTGGAAGCAGGCACCCCCTCCCTCCCCCTGCCACCTGCTGGGGCCAGAAATACTCTTGGGCAGAAGGTCAGTCACTGCCAAAGCAAATTCATGCCGTTGGCTGGGAGATGGACCATGGCCGGAGGGGGACCGTTCATTTCTGGGAATTTTGACTGTGTTCACTTCCTGCCCAAAGGCACAACCATCTGGCAGGTGCACGTTTTGTCTTTGTTTCGAGCGGGCAGGGTCACTACCCGGCCGTGCGTGTGCTGGCTGATCATGCCTGGGGGCAGTCTGGAACGGGGCGGCCTAAGCACAGCTCGGCCACTGGGAGGTTTGGGCAGCAGCTTAGCCAGCTGGCCCAGGCATCGGCGCCAAGGCAGCTCAAGCACTTCCCCACCCAAAGGCCTCGGGCATTGACCTCTGCAGGCACACTCACTGCAAACTTCATGGCTGTCTTCATGTCCCCCATGAAGGAACCAGCTCCTGATGTGCACTGGGCAGCTCCTACATGCCAAGGCCTAAGCCAGGAGCTGGTGATACAGAGGTGACAAAACAGACAATGCCCGCCCCAACGCCGACCACGAGTTAGCAGGGGGCAGAGACGTGTGAGCAGATGCGTTGTAACACGACAGGGTGAGTTCAGAAACAAAGACGGGCAAAGTGCAGAGGGAGGGGGCAGGGAGGTGGCCGAGTGGCACGACGAAAGTGCAGGGGGACGGCACTGGGTGTAAAGCCCAACTCTGCCACCTCCCAGCTCTGACGCTGGGCAAGTCCTTTGCCTCTCTGAGCTTCAGTCTCCTTGTCTGCAATTCTGTAAAATGGGCTGAATAGCACCCCCAGAGGATGCTGTGAGAATCGGAGTTGATCAAACTGTTGCCATTTGGCATCGGCGTGTACATCCCATCCTCCTGTGACAAATGCTAAAAACAAAAAACGGACCCACGCTTTGCTGTCTGAGATAATGCAAAACTAACAGGTCACCTTGTCCAGTCTGGTTCCTGAAATAAATGAACATTTCCCACAGGCTGCCGACTCCCTGATGAGAACTCTGTCCCTGGTGTTTGGAACGCTGATGTCTGAAGACACCGCACGCCCCACGTGGCTTCAATTACCACATGAGAAAATGACTGGTTTTCCATCAAGAACAAACTAATGACACCTTGGTACCTTGGTAATCCTGAGTGTGTGTTTTCCCCTTAACGACCGCGCACAAGTGTGTATGTGCGTGCGTGTGTGTAATGTGGCAAGCCAGTTTTCTGAAGTCTGTCTAGATTATACCTTTTTGCAAGAAGCAACTTTTCTAAATGCTTCTGAGTCCAAGTCCTCCTTCCGTGTGGAATAGGGAGGAAGGGATTTGGGACCACAGTTTGAGGGAGACAGGAGTTGCCCTGAACCCCCAGGTTTCCTTCTTGTATCCAGGGGAGCTCTGGGTGTGGCTAAAGGAAGGGTACTTTATGGAAATCTCAGGGACTTGCAACCCCAAATCCTAATGAGTTTTCACCTAGGCAAACCACTTTGCTGCGCACGGAGCCTCCGCTTCCTTAGCTGTGAAATGGAGACAGTGATTCTGACCTTGGGGTGCTGCAAGGCTTAGAGGTCAAGTCATGAGTGAGAACATGGGTCAGCCACTGCGGACCCAAATCCAGCCTCATTATGCTAGTCCTATAACCACGGGCTACTTGTTTCACCTCCATAAGCCCCGGTTTGCTCATCTGTAAAATGGGAATAATTAAAACCTCAGTGGACTATTGCAAGAACTAAATAAGGCATGTAAAATGTTTCACTGTGCTTGGCACATAGTACGTGCCCAATAATTGTTAGCTGGGCAGACGAAGATGATGATGATGATGATGATAACCAATCAATCATGAAGCAGGCAGCAGGAATCTCAGCAAACACCAGTTGAATCTGGGCCTGTTTCTGTCTAAAGAGAAGATTCCTCCGCTACACAAAGCATTCACAATACCCACTGAGAAGGCAAGCGATTTCCCGCTGGAAATCGGTCCTTCTCACTCAGCCTGGGCACACCCGAACAGGTGGCGGAGCTGCTCCGAGAATGTCAATATCAGCTGGAGAAAGCCCCTCAGACGCCCACAGATCTAGAGGATGACGCACGGTAGAGCTGGGTCCAGCCCCGCTGGGTTTCTGCAAACCACCTGCCTGGAGCAGAGGAGCTGGGAGCCTTGCTGAACATGTGACTCTGTGTCCCGGGAGGCCAGTTTCTGTGACTCCTATTTCCTAAGCCAAGCGCTCTTGGGTTTGGAGTGGTAGAGATGACGGTCTCCATGTTAGGGCAGGACAAGGAGACAAAGGGATGTCAGCCCCACCTGGGCAGCTGCCCTAGAACTTGGTTTGGAAGAGCAGCAAGAGCTCCCTTTCACAAGCACCTACTATGCGCCAGGTGCTCCACTGCATAATTTGACACGTGTCATTGCCAACCCCGAGACCACTCTGCAAGGCCCCAACCTGTGTCTCCGGGAGGGAAGTTTATCTCAACAGACTGTGAGCTCCGTGAGGAAAGGGGCCACATATATCAGCTGTCGGTTCCCCAGAGCCTGGCACAGCGCCTCGCACGCAGCTTACTGTGAGCCGATGGCGTGAATTTGATTTGGAATGGTTCTCTGTTTAGAAGTCTGATCTGGGATACAGCTTTGAATGAAAACATAAATCAGGAGGGACTGACATAAAATGATATGATAAAAATAGGAGGTCTGGAGTCAGAAAAACATATGTCTAAATCCTAGTTCTAGGGCAAACTACTCCACCTTTCCCTGACTCTCACTCTTCTCATCTGAAAAATGGGTAGAAGTATTTGCTCAAGGGTTTATTGTGAGGGTTGAAGAGAATGTGTGTCAGATTCTGAGCAAAACTCAGGCAGGCAGCTGGACCTTCACAGCCAGCAGCTACTGCTGCTATCATTATTATTATTATTATTACAGTTATTCCCATTTGTGGGCAGCTCAAGGCATTGTCACCAGGTCATCTGTGCCTCTCTGGGTGCTTGCTGGGTACAGTGTGGGGCCAAGTGCTGTCAAAGGAGCCCAAAGCTTTGGCCGGGACCGCCCGGGTTCTACTCCCTGCCAGACTGAACCCGGGCTCTGCACTGGCCTCCCCTGTTTCTTAGGTGGGTGACATGCTGAGTGCCGTCCCACCTCCGTCTGCGTGGAGGACCCCTGGGTACCATCCATCACTGGGGTACTCGCCCCAGCACCCCCAGAGCCTGCTCCACTCTGACTTTCCACCACGGAGTACTTCGACCTTCTGAGTGTAATGCGAGGCAGAGGAGGGGAAAAGAGGAACGTCTCAACTTTTCAGACAAAGACACTGAAACTCAGTGAGGATGGTTTCTTGGCTGAGGCCTTGGATGAGAATTAATTACAGAGGCCAGAATCCAACTGAGGCTTCTGGCTGCTAATGCGTGTGACGTTCTAGTTTGCATTCAGGAAATGGAAGCTGCTGCTGGGTGTCATTTTGTAGGGAACCCCGAGGCCCCCACCCTGGATATAAGAATAAGATGTGTGTGGTGGTTGCTGGAGCTGTTTACCAAATGGTTCCAGCTCTCTGCCTTCTGAGCAGAGAAGGAAGATGTTTACTGGTCCCTCCTTGATGTTAAAAATGACTCCATGCCTTGGTGTGGCCAATGGCACATGCATGAAAGTGATTTGTGTTACTTCTAGGTGAAGGCGTTTAAGAGCCAGTGCATAACTCACCACATCCTCCGACCCCCACTGAGGACCCACATGTTGACACGGAGCTCCCTCAACCTGGGTGTCTCAGTGACTCCAAAGATCAGTGCCTTCCTGCCCACGCAGGTAGCACGCGTGAGAAGTGAACCTTTGCTGTTAACACCTCTATGATGTTGGGGATATTTGTCACTGCAGCGTAACCTAGTCTGTCCTGACTGATACACTGTGAATGCTGGTAACACTGGACTTCAAGGTCAGTTTGCTCATGGAACATGCACTCTCTGATGGCTTTATCCCAGGTATAGGAGGCACAGAGGTCGGTCAGGCACAGTCTGTGCTCTCAAGCGGCTTGTGGCCTCGACACCCATGTGAAAGGAAGCTGACCGCATGGAGCTTGAGGGAAGCGCAGGCCCGGCTGTGAGGGGAGCCTTGGGAGCAGTGCAGATGCCCGGGGCAGCCACCCCCGCTGTTTGCAGCATCAGCCAAAAAGGGAGATGAAGCCGCGGAGACAGTCGATACTACAGGCAACTCCTGTTAGGGAGAGGAAAGGAGGGAGGAACGTGCTGGGGGCGGGGAGGGGAGGCTGGCTGAAGGACTGTGTGCTCTGGGCGACTCTGGGACTCTGGGATTTAGTGCTCCCTTTCATTACTGCCTCTCAAGGGACTCCAGAAGACAATTAGTGGATTCAAATGCATTAGAGTCTTCTCTTTTCTACATGCCCAAACTCAGATAATGTCAGCTTTCCTGCAATTAAGACAGGGTCTCCTCAGTGTGCAGATTAATTGGGTGTTAAACAAGCGTGGCTGTCTGAACCCAGACAGCTGAGCTGGAAGGAATTGAATGTGAGCAGCAGCCTCGGGCAAAGGGTGAAGCTTTCACTGACGATCACAGCCAGCCGGAGACGCCGGGATGCCCGGTCGGTAACCCGCGGCAAGGGCTTGGGAGGGAGGCTGCCGAGGAACAGGGCAGGAGGCGGCGTGGCAGTAGGAAGGAATAGAAACCGCAGGCCCTGACCTGCAGGAAGCCACTGTTTCCTCGACTAGGTTCAGGGTTCATGCCATCGGTGGGGGAAGGGGGTTGCTGTAACGCTGCGGGCTCTCCCGTTCATCAACAGCTCCTGGCGTATTAGCAGTAAGTATATAGCAGTAAGGAAGGCTCTCGCTATAGGCCAGCATTTATACGCGCTACTGCACACAATGCAATCCTACTAACGACCTCCGTGTAGATATTTAACACTATTACTATTTGCTATGTTTCACACAAGCCAACTGAAGCTGAGAGAGGTGAGGTGACTGGTGTCGTGGTGGGTTTGGGATTCAAACCAGCGGCCCTGACTCCAGAGCCCATACATTTGCAGCAACTAAGCTGGTAGCTTCACAGCGGGGAGGAGCCGTGCGGCCCATCACTGTGACCACGGAGGTCTGCACCTGGCTGCATCCCACAGGCTCTTGGGATTCAGGACCTCTCTGTTCCCCTCTGCAGGTGGGTGGTGTCATGTTCCAGCTTCCCATGCCTATGACCCGTCAGGAGTTCCCCTACGTACTCTCTGGAAAGAGCTCTAGTGTCAGAGAGATCTCCCTTCCACCCGGAGTTGCTGCGCAAGCCAGTGGGGTGCAGGGGTTAAACCCAGCATGACTGTGCGCCCACCCGCGTGGGAGGGCAGGGGCCGGCCACGCGTCCACGGGTGTGTGCACAGCTGCTGCTGATATTTGGAATAAGCCACCACCAGGGGCAAGGCAGAGAATTGCCAGAGTCCTCTCTCACTTCCTATTTACATGATGAGATGGCGATGGGGGGTTACGGAATAGCGGGGACACCATCAGGCCGACTGAGAACAGAGACGGTGTGCAGAGTTTCCCGGCCCCAAGTTCTTCCTTCTGAAGGTGGCTGGAGCGGGAGAAGGCAGCTGCACTCTGCCCACTGGGTTTCTATTCACCCTGGAGTCAGGGTCCTATCAAATTCGTGTTATCTGGAAAGCTTCTGATCCTAGTTTCTTCTCCTTCTTCTTTTAAAATGTAGAAGTTTTCTAAATAAAATGTTGCCGACCTATGGCGCCCGTGTTAAAAGGACTCCCTCCTACCCGCAAACCATATCACCATCCGTGCCAAGCACACACAGCTGAACACGACGTGCTCTTCCCTGCAGGGAACTTCAAGCTAGCGGGGGAGACGGACACACAGACCACAGCCGCTGACTCATGGTGGAATTCACTCGTTTACTTGGTTCATGGGTCCTGTGTTCACTGAGCACCTAGTATGTGCCAGGTACTGTTTTTGGCTCGTATGGCGACAAGAAGGAGAAGCATGGCCTCCGCCCACCCTTGCCCCGTCTGTGCTGCGGTTCCTGGCAAGGGCTGCGCACCAGAATTGCCTGGGGAGCTATTTCCAAAGTAGGGGTGCCTGGCCCCTTCCAGGTAGGGCCCTGGCATATATATGTATTTGGGGGAAAGGACTGCCCGGGGGTCCTGATGTGTACTCCTAGGTAACAGTTACTAGCGGGCTGGACAGACAGACGCGGAAACAGATCCAGGGAAAGATGTTCAGGGAAGGACAGAGGGTGACCGGGAGGGGCAGCCTAGCGTGGGGGTGAAGACACACAGTCCCGGCCAGACGGCCTGCTCTGCCACCTGGGAGCCGGGTGATTTGGGCAAACTGCCCAAGCTTTGCGTTTCGGTTTCTTCCTCTGTAAAACAGGCATCACAATAGTATCTGCCGCACAGAGCAATGGAAGGGTTATGCTATGTGAGACAGTGTAAGGGACAAGCTCAGGACTGAAAACACAGAGCGTGTCGCTCAAGTGTGTGCTGCTGTAATTACTGCTACTGCTATCACCGTCACTATTGGGGCGGAAGCTTCCAGACACAGCGAGACCTCAAAACGAGTAGGAGGTGGAAGAGGACCAAGGGAGGACACGGTCTGTCTGGGAACAGCTTGGTCCACCGGAGCCCAGCGTGTGAGGTGGACAGAGGTGGGAGAAGATGCTGGAAGGCAGATCAGGAGTGGGGCCTGTGAGTCACGCCGAGACGTCTGCACTGGATCTAGAGCAAGGCGGGGTGTCAGGGCCCACGGGGCCTACTGCACTGCTGCTGCGTGTGTGTGCACGTGTGTATGCACGTGTGTGCGCACACGGGCTGAACTCCAGGCAGCGCAGCGCCTGACCCCTTCAGCTCCTCCTTGGCAGGATCCACGCAGTCACTCACTCACTCCACGGTTGAGAGACCTCAGCCTCTTCCCCAGCGTTGAACCAGTCGGCTTCAACTCTCCAGCCCGGCGCTGTGCCAGGCTCCTACCCTAACCTGCCAGTGTTTCCCACCACCCTACGTGGGGGGCCTCCTACACAAGCTACAGAAACACCAGATGTCTCAGCCGGGTGTGGTGGCATGCGCCTGTAGTCCCAGCTACTCGGGAGGCTGAGCCCAGCCCAGGAGTTGGAGGCTGCAGTGAGCTATGATGGCACACTGTACTCTAGCTCAGACAACAGACCGAGACTCTGTCTCACAAAAAGAAAAAAAAAAAAAAAAGAAATAAAGATAAGAAACACCAGATGTCACCATTTCCAGACACTCCTAAACTCCCGAGAGCTCTGCCTTAACCTTATAGGCTGACCCTCTGGAATGCCCCTCCCTCCGGCTGCCCGCCACTTAGAGCACAGGTCATCTGCCAAGCACAGCACAGTGGCTAGGACAGATGGCTCTGGAGCCAGAATCCTGGGGTTAAATCCTGCTCGGCACTTAGGATTCTCGTGGTTAACCTCGCAGCCCAGTTTTCTCATCTGAGAAGCAGGGAGAACAGCAGTGTCTTCCGGCTAGGGCTGCTCTGAGGAAGAAGTGTGGTGCTCAGAACACGGCTGGGCACCCGGTGGGTCTGCACCGCTCATCGGCACGTGTTTGATTCCTTTGCCTGGAGTCAAGCTCCTCTGTCTTCCTGAGTGCTCAGGGCGTGCTGGACACCGTGCTGGGGGACCTAGGGGGGCAGGGCTAGGTCGGGAGAGTGGACATGCCCAGATGTGAAAAGTAGGGGCTGGAGGGTGGATGTGAAAGTATGAGCTCCTGTATCTACACGGCACTCACCCGGGTCCCTGCGCACAGTAGGTCTTCAGATCAGGGTGTAGAGAAAGAAACATTTACTGAGTGTACCCAACTGGGGCCAGGAGCTTTCACATTGATAGTCTCATTTTAATCCCCCACTGATCCTGGAGGTAAGTGTGCAAAGCCCCATATGCATTTGAGGTGGCTGAGGCTCAGAGAGGTTAAGTGACTAGCCCAAGGGCCCACAGTTCAACAGTGGCAAAGCTGGCAGCCAAATCCAGGTCTGCGCCATACCCAAACCAAATTCTTGCCCGTGGGCTGTGACGACCCAGGGGCAGTGGCAGTGACCAGGGAAGAGGCCAGAAAGAAGCTGCTTTGGGAACCATTCCCCAAAAAAGCTGTTGTGCAAGAACATCCCAGTGTCACGCTAACCAGTCCCGCCACCAGGAGGCCACCTGCCTCCCTCTTCCCTCTCCGCAGTTTCCAGAGGCAGCTGATTGGTGACCTCACTCCAGTTACCATGGCCAAATGGTTAACGTTCATTAACTTAACCTGCTCGGCGGCGGACTGAAGACTTGGCTTGTATTAGCGATGCGAAGTTAACGTATACTTCACGCTGAGTGAAGGCAGAGTCATGCCTTCTCCTCTACATGAAGAATCAGCTCTGTTAGTAAGACCACGTCACTCCAGGTAACGAGCCTGGCAGACGCTTTGCCGCAGGAGTTGAGGGAAAGATGACGAGGCAAGGAGCAGAATGACGACAGCACGGAGGATGGCGACTTTTCAGCAGGAGCAGATTTAGAGAGCAGGGGAGTCTGTGCGGCCAAGAGCCAGCACCGACGGCCAGACACACAGGTGAGGCCAACCTGGACGTCCAGGCGTGCCAGCTCTGCCGACAACTGCACGAGAGAGGCCAGGCCGGGAAGGAAACTGCCTGGTCAAGCCACAGAACTGTGAGAAAGAATCAGGTACTGCTATTTTAAGCCACTGTTTGGAGGGGTTATTTTGCAGCAATAAATAACGGAGAAAGAATGTCAGTGAACGGGATGCGAGCAAAGGTCTTCAACGTGCACGTTTGGTTTGCCTGCTCGGGCACCCTACTGATCTGCCATAAGAAAAGTGTGCCCTGGGAAGTCGCTGCCCTTCAGTCTCACTAGGACAAACACAACACGTGGCACGTATCCGAGCCCAGCCCACCAGCCTCAGCTAGAAACAGAGGCCATCTTGGACCAACCGAACCATAGCCAACCTGCAGACCCTGAGCATGAAAATATTTGTTCTTGTAACCCTCTGAGTGGGATGGTTTGTTATGCAGTATCGTGATAGCTGACTGATACACCCATCCTCCCTCTTTATAACTCACACATTTTTTTTTAAGAGACAGGGTCTCACTATATCGCCCAGGTGCTGGTTTCAAACTCCTGGGCTCAAGCGATCCTCCTGCCTCAGCCTTCCAAGTACCTGGGACTACAGGAGAGGACCAGCTTAACCGACACATTGTATGGCAAAGACCCTGCTTCTATGATATGAGGACTGTACTCCAATTCTTCCTGAGAGAGAGTCTGACAGTGCAGGAACATTCGCACAAAGTGATGGTGACGGGGAAAACGGCACTGTGCAGTCAGGCGGCCGTGTTGCCGCAGCTCCACGAAGCCACGTACTGAAGCGAGTGAGGAGCTGAGGGCAGGGAGACACTGTGGGGACCCGGAAGGCTCCTCCTAGCAGGACACAGGGTCCCGGGTGGATTATCTGCAGCGGGCAGAGCAGGAAAAGCAGGTGAGGGCTGTCTTACTGACTTGCTATACCTCTGGTGATGCCTGGGAGGGGCAAGAACGTATACAGAAAGGGAAGGTACGGTGTTTTCTGTGGAAGAAACAGAAACTCACCCTTACCCACATTCACCCTTGCTTCCTTAGTGGCTTTTGCCCGACCTCTGACCCGGCCTGGATCTTCCTGGTGAACACGGCCCAGAGCTGGCTCCCTGGGCCCTTCGCACGGGGGTCCCAGGCTACCCAAAGCTACTGGAAACAGGACAGGGGTGGCTCCCGTTGCTTTCACAGATGTGGACAAAACCGGGGTAGGGGCTGCTGAAAGCTACGAGAGAGGAGCAGGGACAGCGTGGAGAGGCAGGTGGCCCCACCGCAGAGCACACACACGGCAGCTCGGCCCTCCCGCGGTCAGTGCCAGAGATGGCACGTCCACCCTGCCTGGTCATTGTCCTCAGTCCGCCGTGCTGGTGGGGAAACATTTCAGCAGAAGAAAGGAACAAGAATGACATGTGCTGCTAAGCTCCAGGGTCTCTCCCGTGCCCTCCGATCATGTCACTGCAAGTGACAGCAGTCAGCCCCTGACGCTGGCTTCCTCAGGCCTGGCCAATGGCTGCCCTTCCCACCCCGCCTTGCTCGCCACCAGCTGGGCGGCAGTTGTGCCACAGGCTCGGGCTGACCAAGGAGAGCGGCCAGGGCTCATCTGCGGGGCAGCCTCGGCTTGGCAGACACTGACACACAGGAGCTGCCTTGTGACATTCTCGAGCTGACTCTGATCAACGACGGGTTTTAAAATTTGCAAAAATACCATACAGGGTACCCCATTTGCTCCTCAAAACAACCCCATGGGGCGGGTATCATTAACCCTACTTTATATGGGGGAAACTGAGGCTCAGAGAGGCGTTCAGTGGAATCCTGAGAGTGCTGGCTGCAGCTCCAGCACCTTCTCTCCCACCCACTCTCCGCTCTCAGGCTCAGGAGTCCCTGACTTAGTTCCTTCTCTTGCCTTCAGAGTCTTGCCACTGTGCGCCCCACCAGGAGGAGGTGAGTCCGTGTCCCAGGAACCCGCTCCAAGTGCCCCAAGCCCCGCGACTCACTCCCCCAACCAGCGCCCCCTACAGGCAGCCTCTGCTGGCAGCTCTGCCCAAACCCCATTCTGCCCTGGAGACCTCGCCCACTGAGGCCTGGACCAGCGGCCCTTAAGCTTCCTGCTGCTTCAGCACAGAAAGGATGACACTGGAGGCAGGGCACACTCCAGAGGTGTCTGTGGTGGTCTGAGCAGGGCCCCACCCTCAGAAGGTACGTCCACCCGGAACCTGTGAATGAGACCCTCTCTGGAGAAAGGGTCTTTGCAGATGTGATTAAGTTAATGATGTTGAGATCCTTCTGGATTAGAGTGGGCCCTAAATCCAATGACACTGTCCTTACAAGAGAAGAGACAGGGAGGAGAAGGCCATGCAAAGACAGACGCAGAGCCCGGAGTGACGTGTCCACCGTCCAGGAACGCCAAGGAAGGCCAGCAGCTGCCTGAAGAGGCAGGAAGAATCCTCCCCCGCAGCTGTCAGAGGGCAGGGTCCTGCCAACACCTCACTTTTGGACTTCTCGTCCCCCTCATTCCACTCAAGAATGTGCGACAGGATGCAAAAGCCAGTGTCATTACTGAAGGACTATCTGTCTCCCATCGCTCTAATTTAGGCGACCATTTTCCAAACAGTTTAATTATTTTTCTCTATTTTAAACTACTTTTAACTTAACTATTATTTCTAAGAACTGGGAACACACTTTGCAAGGCTCATGACCCTCGGCCCAGAACCTCTGTCCTGTGGGACCAACTTGGGAAGGGTTTTCATCCGGGACAATGATCCACTCACCTTTCTCCTGAGCCATCTCTTGCAGACAGAAGTAGATGACTCTGGCTCCCAGGCTGAAGCCGATCAGGGTGACGGGTCGCCGGCCCTGGATGAGGGGGAAAAGACACGGTGTCTGGAGGGGATCCAGCCAGTTCTAGCAAAACATCAGCCCTGAAGAGGGCGGCCTTTGCACACTCCTCAGCGCCTGCCTCTCCCTGCATGAATCATGCATGCCCCGTCCGCCCCCGAGCTCTGATGTCTTCATCAGGAGAGTCAGGGCCCTCATTTACGCAGGAGTGCACCTGCCGCTGGAGTCGGCTTCCTGCGAGGCCGACAGACAGCCTCTGGCTGGTTAATTCCCTTTCATCTCACACCATTATCCAGCCGCCATCTCTTCTTCTCCAGGAGACAGGACTAGTCAATCACAAGAGCAACTTCCCCTGGACTCTCTGCCTTGTGGCAAATGACTGCAGCGCTGTGGGACCCCTTCTAGAGCTGGGGAGATCAGACAGAGGCACCCCCGGGTGTGATGGGTACAAAGGCAAAAGGGTTTTGCAGATGTGATCGAGTTAAGGATCTGAGATGGGAAACCAGCCTGGGTTACCTGGGGGGGCCCAGTGCAATCACAGGGGTGCTGACAAGGGGAGGCAGGAGGAGTCAGGCGACAGAGGTGACGTGATGACGGAAGCAGAGGAGCAGAGAGAGATGTGGAGGGGTTACACTGCCGGCTCTGGAGATGAAGGAAGGGGCTACAGGCTAAGGATGCAGGTGCCCTGGGAAGCTGGAACGGGCAAGGAAGTGGATGCTGTCCTGGAGCCTGTATGAGGAACCTGTATGTCGGACTTCTAACCTCCAGAGCTGTAACATATTAATAATAAATTTGTATGTAAGATAATACATTTGTTTTAAGCCAATAAATTTGTGTTAATTTGTTACAGCAGCAATAGAAAACTAATACATAGCATCTTGCCCCGGAGACTGACACACAGACTGCTACATGGGAGAGAATTAACTTCTATCTCGTTTGAGCCAATGCCATTTTGTCTTTGCCTTCCAGTCAAACCTGCCAAAGAGCTTTTATAATTTTTTGACAAAGACACAAGGATTGGATGGGGATTACCAGTTTCCGAAGCAATTTACCCACATGGCAGAAGCTGCTAGTTGTCCCTCAATATCCGTCCTCACTTTTTTTTTTTTTTTTTGAGATGGGGTCTTGCTGTGTTGCCCAGGCTGGAGTGCAGTGGTTTCATCATAGTTCAACTCCTGGGCTCAAGTGATCCTCCTGCCTCAGCATCCCAAGCAGCTGGGACTACAGGCACATGCCACCATGCTCAGCTAATTAAGAAATTTTTTTTTTGTAGAGATGGGTTCTTGCTATGTTGTCCGAGCTGGTCTCAAACTTCTGGCCTCAAGGAATCCTCCCACCTTGGCCTCCGAAAGTGCTGGGATTACAGGTGTGAGCCACCACGCCTGGTCCAGTCTCACTTTTTCCCATAGTAATTACATTTCAGCTCGGTTCACTGCCATTCAATAAAGATTGTATTTCCCAGGTTCCATGGCAGATAGGTATGGTCATATGACTAGGCTCTGGCCAATGAGACGTCAACTGAAATGTTGGAAAGCTTTGCACTTTCTTCTTCAGCTCTTTCTTCCTCCTGCTCCCTGGAGCTCAGATGCTGCCATCTTGGACCACAAGGTCAAGACAACATATGGCAGAGCAACAAGGTAGAAGGAACCTGGGTCTCTACACCATGGCACACAATTTGAGCGTGGGACAGCCTCCGTAGGCTTTTCCAGGAAAAATAAACTTCGATCTCATTTAAGGCACTGTTGTTTTGGGTTTTCTCCCACTTGCAGCTAAAACAGATCCTAACAATATAGTCGTCTCTAATACCATTTCTCAAACTATTCTCTCCATTTACTCAAGTTCATTTTGAAGGGGACAGTTTCCTTTCCATGGTTAAGTACATCTTTACTGGATTCAAATTTTAAAAGTATTAGGATTTCTCTTCCTGATCATTTTACATGGCGTTTAGACCACTCAAGGTGTCCTCATTTGGTAGCTTTTTACTTCTAGGAGGGAACACCTGCCACTAGCCCCTGGAAATTCCACTTGTGGCCAGCTGAGGCACGTGGTCCCATCACTTTACTGGCTTCGCTGCAAACTGAATCAGAGGTTTCCCTGAAATATCGCCCAAGTGAGCCAGACCCATTATTACCAAACTCCTTCATTAAAAGCTGATACACAGGAGCCATTTTTGCTTCTGCTAGAGCCCCCAACCCTGTTCCTACCTGCGGATGCCCATGTTATTCAGTCCTCACCTGACAGCCTGCTAGGCATGGACAGTCTATACGGTCTGTAATTCTTCCTGGTCTATCCCAGGGCACTTGGCACCTTCATCACTTGGTCTAGAGACACATTAAAGACCACCCACTCGCCCAGAGCCACTGGGCTACCTCCAAGTGGCTTTGCCTCTAAGGCTGATGTCTGTGCACAAGGCAGCACCCCCACTCCTCCTCCCCACCCCCGCCATTCCCAGGTACCTGCTGCCGGGAGAGCAGGATGTGGGCCAGGTGCTTGCCAACCTCTGCGGATCGATGGAGACACACACCCCAGGGGTTGTCGATGACGTTGGCGACAGTGAGCAGTGAGGCCGGCCAGGTCAGGGCAGCCACAATGCCTGGGGGAGGTGGCATATCAATGATGAAGGGAATGGAGCGGGGTGGGCTTCTGGGCAAGTGGCTGGCTGACCCCAGTGCTCCGGTGCATGCATGCAGAGTCTCTAACTTGGAACCTGCAAGTTCCCAAGTGTTGTCAAACTGCTCAAGAGCACCCTTCGCTCAAAAGCAAAGAAGTCTGAAACTCACGCATTTCTGATATATGGACTGAATTCGTTCTGCTCAAGCCCTTGTCATATGTGAGATTCTGAAGATGCCCTGATTCTCACCCTACCCTGTATTCTCCCACTTTGCCCCACAACTCTGCAGGGCCCCACCCCCTACTTCCCCATCTAGACTCAGCCATGGGAACTTGCTTTGGAAAATGAGACTTAGATGTGAGGCTTGAAACGGACGTGTGCATTGGGGCCAGTCTCACTTGTACTTCTACTGCTGGCCTGGGCTAGCCAGGAGGAAGACAAGAGACAAACGGAGCAGCGCTGAGTTGCCCCAGACAAGGCTAGCCCCAAGCAGCAGACAGCTGGCCGACACACAGATGAGCAGGCCCAGCCAAGATCAGCCAACTCCACCTCCCAACTCCTGTGTTATTATGACAAATGATTGTTATTTTAGGCCATTGAGTTTTGGGGTAGCTTGTTATACAACAACAGCTAACTGACACATCATGTGATTGGAGTTTTATCTGTCCCTTCCCCTCAAAGAGCATAAACAGGAATGTGGCCTTAGCCTCTCTGTGGTCCTAGGGTCCAGCACAGTGCCCGGCTCCCTGGAGGCCCAAGGCTTGCAAAGATACGGTAGCACTGTGGGATGGACGCAGTGGGCATGCTGTTGGCGGGGCTGGAGGAACTTACCAGACAACGCTGTGTACTTTAGGGCCTCCTGGGCCACCATGTTGGCAAGGCCACTGAGGATGGTCTCCAGGGCGTTGCCGAGCTCCATCAGGTACTTGGCCTCCCAGGCCAGGCAGTACTGCTCGCGGCTGTGGGCCAGGGCAGCCCACGGGGCGCTGAAGGTGCCTGGGGAGACACAGGTAGGTGGGGACTCTCCTGTCATGGCAGAGGATGCCCCACCCCACTATCCCAGACAAGCAACGACAGGGGACCACTCACCCTCACGCGGAAAACAAGAGGCCCACCCCTGCCTGTGAGCGGCAGTGTCAGCAGAGCAGATGGAGCGCGGTGCTGCTCCGTGAGTCAGCGGGCTGGGGTTCGAATCCCAACGCCTGCATTCATTAGAAGCTGGGTGAGCTTGGGCACATCGCTATCCCACCATAAGCCTCACTTTGCTTATCTGTGAAGTGGGGAGGTTAATAGTTATCTCCCTTCATGGGGTAGATAGTAAGGGAGGCCAATAAGTGTCTGAACTGCTGTATATATAAAGTATTATTTTCTCTCACTCTGGCATTAAGCTGCTGATGACACTACAGGAGCAAATGAGGGGACAGGGGCGTGGCTCTGGGAGTCGGCAGCATCTTGATTCAACGAACACTGACTGGGAAACAGCTAGAAACTCGGGGAGGAGGTGTTTGAGCCCAACTCTGCCGTGGTCTTGCTGGGTCACCCAAGTTTCCTGAGCCTCAATTTTCTCACTCAGGAAACGTAAAAGCCAAATGACCCCATGGCAGGACGATGGCCACTGCGGCCGCGTCAGGTAGGAAGGTACGTGACTGCCCACCTCCCCCTCTTCCTTGCCCGGCTGCCTTCGGACAGGAGCACAGCGGGCACCTCATCTGGCCCCATCCATTTCTGCCTGTGGCCCAAGTGACCCTTCCACATCACAGACCTCCTCCCACCCCTGCCTGAAACCCTTCAACATCTCCTGGACCAGTTCCCCTGGATCACCCTGACTTGTCCTTGAGATTCCAACTCAGTCGCCTCTTCCACAGGGAAGCCCTTCCCGGCCCCTCGGACAGATCAAATGCACCCTGCATGCCCCTGACACCCAAAGTTCTCATCACGGTCTGTAATTACACATTTATTTTTGCATCCTCTGGCTGGCATGCCTCTCCTACAGCCTGCTTTGCCACGCACCGTATTCCCAAAGCCGGGTGACGTGAGGCGCAGTGAGCACTCACACAGACACGGAGCATGACCGAATGGTTCCGGACACAGACCACGCCTCTACCTGCCCCCTCAAGTCCTCATCCTTACCTGCAGGACCCTGCGCTGACACAAAGACAATCCTGCAGCTGTGCCCTCTCCCTCTGCAGGACCCTGTCTCAGCTCTGCAACAACGCGGGTCAAATGCCTCTAATTATGGATAAAGTGACAGCCAGCCCCGAGAGAGGTGGCAGACACAGAATGCGGGCTGGGGGGACCAGGGCTTGCTGGGATGCCGGCCTGGGCGGGTTTCCAGCTCAGCAGCTTCTGCCGGCGTGACCCACAGCAAGGCACGCTGCCCTGTGACCCCTGGTTTCCACATCTGTAGGAATGGAATAACAACATCCGACCCACGGGTGTGGCAGGGAATCATGCAAGGTGCTGTGTAAAAAGCATTATATAAACTGTAAAGTGCTATACTGCGGTGTGTTGCCCTGTAGCTGAGAACATGGGCTGTGGAGCCAGACAGAATGGGAGTGAATTCTGCTGCTGCCCCTGGCTAGCTGGGTGACCCTGGGTGCCCCGTAGGAGCCTCAGTTTCCGCATCTGTAAAATGGGGGAGCTAATGACACCCACTTCCTTGGCCTGAAGTGAGGAACTAATTGAGCTAATCGTACCAAGTGCCTGGCTCGTGGCACACGGTTGGCTACTAAGCTACTCTCTTCATTGCGTACAACCATGACTAATAAAGGGGCGGGCCAAAGAAAGTCCCATTGCTCCCAGCCAGCCTGAGATGGCAAAAAGGCTCCTTTTCTGATTGTCGAGGAGGCAGGAATAGGTGATGTTTTTCCCTTCCTGAACTTTCTCTAGCTTGGTTGTGTTTCCTTTAGTCATGGGTCCCACACTGCACCAGACTGCTGGAGATCAATGAAGACTATGTCCTTCCCCCAAAATGAACTTGACCTCTGACCTGGGGCACACTGAGCAAATGGCGGTAAAACAAAGACATAGGATTTGCTTTCCATACTGGTTAGAACTGCAAATTCCTTCACCCAGACTCTTGCTCTTGCCCCTTCCTTTCTGCAGCATGGAATGGTGGAAACAAATGAGAGACCCTGGGCTCGAACCCTGCATCTGCTGTCGCGCCCGCCCCCGCCCCGCCACCTGCCCCGCTAGGTCTCCTCTTCCAACAGATCAGGATGAGAACAGCCCCTCCCAGGTGGACGTGAGGATGCCATGACGTAATGCAGACCAAGTTCCTACCGTGCAGGTAAAATATCTGACTCAGGCTGGGCACGAGCCAGGTGCTCAGTGAACGCTGAGGCCTTCTGTGCGGGGCTGCGGGCCCGGTGGTCACACACCAGTAAGACCCTGGCGCCTGGGAACCACATTTTCTCACTTGCGTGTGTTTTAGAAGAGCTGTGGCTTCCACCCTTGGGTCTCAGAGACTTGGGAACCCAGGAGGCTCTGAGCATGTGTCCCTGGTCTCACGGATTCCCCGGCCCACCCTTCTCTCTCTCCAAGCAAAGTACTGTTTGCTGAGCCCCTGCAAAGGGGAGCCAGGCAGCGAGTGGACCACTGTGTGACTCCTCAATGCCATCCTGCTTAGAATCCCCCAAAACACACACGTTCAAATTTCAGCAGCAAAGGGACTAATGTTTGTGGAATGCCAGCTAGAAACCAGGTGCTTTCCCCATGTTACCTAGTTACATTTCATTTTTGCAGCAACCCGAGAAGGCAGGGTTGCCTTCTTTACAAATGAAGTAGCTGAGGTACAGAGAGCGGAGGTAATTTGCCGTGGTCACATGCCAGGATGGACTGATCTCTCACCCGCGTGCTTAAGTCCACTTGCTCCAAGGACAGATTCAAACTCTTTGCCATGGCTCACGTGCTCCCGCGTGGTCTGGCCCTGCCTACTCTCCTGCCTCTGGTCCCCTGCCACGGCCATCCTGTGCTCCTTTTGGTTCTTTCATACCACTGGGCCTTTGTACATGCAGCCCCTTTGCTTGGTATGTACTTTTCGCTCCTTCTTTAACTGGCTAACTCCCAGCCAGCCTGCAGCCTAAATGTCACTTCATCCAGGAACCCTCCACAGACACACCACCTGTGCTTTCCCTACTGTGCCCTCTGTAAAGCTTCCCTTTAACTACTCGGTCTATCTTCTATCTTGGATGGTACGATACACAGCAGAGGCCATGGCTGTGCTGTCACCACTGAATTTCTAGGGCGTGGCTCAGTGCATGGCATGTGGCAAGTACAGCACTCTGCACATTCTGCTGGGTGGATGGCGGATAGGTGGATGGGTGGGCGCACAGATGGGTGGATAGATGGGTGGGTGATGGATGGGTGGGTAGATGGATGTGAGATGAAGTCACCTTACCTCTCTGACCCTCAGTTTCCTCTTCTGCAAAGGGGGCTCCCCATACCCACTCCCTAGAGACAGTCACAAGCACAAACCCAGCCCACGGTCTGGCCCACAGCAGCAGACCCAGTTCGGCCAACGCCCACCCCCTCCGCTCTTGGCCCTCCTGGTCCTCACGGTATTTGCCAGACGCGAGCCAGCCGGTGATGGCGATGGTGATGTGCAGCTGCCTGCCCTCCGTCAGAGGCAGGAACGTGAACTCTTCAATGGCCCCGACACGCTTCTTCATCTTGTATCCTGGAGACCCAGATACGAGAATGAGAATGGAGGTGACTGAGGCCCCAGGGAACATTAGCCAGAGTGGCTCTCTCTGCTCACACACTCACACAGTGAGCACCGACCGTGTGCCCTGTCCCTGGACAAACGCATTCGTGTTTGAATTCAGTAAGGAAGGTGCCGTCATTGTCCCTGATCAAGGATGAAGGTAAGCAGCTGCCCGGGGCTGGCCAGTCCCCGAGTGGCAGAGCTGGGGTTTCAACTCAGAGCCCAGCTCTTACCACTGCTCCGTCCTAACTCAGTTGGTTCGGTAGCTTTTTCCTGCCCACACCCTCCAGGGGTCAAACACATTCCTCTTAGTAAGAGCGAGTGAAACAGACCGAGATTCTCAACAGGTGAGCGACACTCCACCTGGGGAGTCTAACGGGGATCTGTGTAAGTGACGGGGGCTGCTGACACAGGGGACTTGGGAAAACTCCCCCAGGGGTGCTGGTAAGTGAAAGGTAGCCATGTGCTCCCCGAACATGAGAACACCCCATTGTCATCTCTGAGGCGGTTTTCTTCGCAACTTCTGGATGGTGGACGCAGGTCCGATGAGGGTCTTTCCCAGGAAGTACATACAAGGTGCCTGGGGAAAAAGCCAGCCTCTCCGACTCGGCCCTTGCCCTGACCCAGGCGAGCTACCGGCCCTGTTCTCTGTGCAGCCCGCTGCAGGCTCCGGCAGGGCTGGGACCAGAGTGAGAAAAGCCACGTCTCTCCTGCCTCCCAGGAGCCCACGCTGGTGAGAATCGGGGTGTGTCCTTCAGGAGTTGGGCCACCCTGGCTGAAATCCCTTCTACGCCACCACTGCCCTTGAACCCTACCTGTCAGGCCAGCTCCAGCCGCACTGAACAGCGAGGTCATGACAGCTATGCCGGCCGTTGAGCCCAGGGCTGCCGCCCCAGCACTGCCAATGATTGTCGCAGCTCCGGCGGCAACAAGAGGGGCAGCCAGGCCCCCGGTCACGCCTGCGGGGAGAGCAGCAGGTAGAGCTGGGAGTGAGGATGTGGCTTGACAGGGCCTTACCCTATCAGCTGCCCACGGCCTCCCATGGAAGCTTCTGGCAATGCTAATGAGCATGTTGACTTCTGTCTGAGTACCTACCACCCACCAGGGGCCACCTCCCAGCCAATGCTCTGCACTCTCCGCTCTCACCTCTCCATCTGCGTGGCCCGCCACCACCTCCGGCTGGCCTTACCGATCAACGTTCCGCCTCCAACAGTGGCCAGGCCTATCAGGAGACAGCGCTTCCATTTCCTCCTGTTTTCTCTCTTCTTCCGGGATGCCTCGGCCATCCTGGGGAAGAAGCGGTTGGTCTTTAGGGCCAGCTGTCCCCAGGCTCCTTGGAGACGTCCCTGCCTCACCAACCCCAAACTGGGGCCCATGCCAGGTAGGTGCTCCGTCATGCAGAGTAAGGTACTGAAGTCTCCTGGGGCTCATAGATGGTCTTAAAAGGTGAAAACATTCTAAATCCCAGACGGGGAATCTCAGCGTATGGGATGTGCTACTTACCCAATGGATCCATCCTAACAGGGTTGCAATTTGAATAACGAAAAGACAAAAAGATAATAATAATAATAGCGAGAGAAATACAAAAAATATCTTTAAACAGATGGACCCAGAACAAGTACAAAATGGAATCACAGACTCCATCACCTTCCTCCCTCCCTCCTTTCTCCCCAATCCTGCCATCTGACCTCCTTCCCGCCCCCGGGACATTTGGAAACCAATTCCCTTCAGGATAATCATTTTGAGGATGGGTTAGAGGAATGTCTGCATGGGAGACCTCAGCTTTGGAGCAATAGCTGGACTCATTCAGACTTTAAATTTAAACGCTAGAAAATCTAGCAGAGGGAAAGTGTTTGGAGTGACCTGGGGTCAGGCGAACCCTGAGAAGCGTGGTTGCCCAGTTTTCCCATTGGACGTTCAACCCTCAGCCGCTCTGTTGAAAGTGGGACAGAGCAGTCATTACGTGGGAACTCTGAAACGAGGTTGGAGTTTGGACAACTCGATGAGGCGTGATAGCAGAGGATGGTGATAATAAAAGAAGAAAAGTGGTTAATATTTACTGAGGGCTTCCTAAACTCCAGCCACTGTGCTTTGTACTTCACAGGATTTATCTTATCCGAAGAAGCAGAATTATTATTGTCCCCGTATTACACACGAATTAGGGCACAATAGTTACCTATCTCCCCAGGGACTGTGGAGTCTATCAATAGACTATAAAGCATTTAGCATGGTGGTTGGCACACCATAAGCACGGACCAAAGCAGCTGTCGTCATAATGACACCGCACCCTCCAAGCCTCAGTTTCCTCTTTTGTAAAATGGGGACAATATTAATAACACATACCTCATAGGGTTGCTGGTTTGTAAGGATTAAGTTCATTCCTTCTTCACTCAGTCAATAAAGTTTTATTGAGAATCGAGGCCGTGCTGGCACTTTTGGGAGCTGCATCTCCGTGAGCAGAAAAATGCTTGTGCTCAACCAGTGCCTGTTTCCCTCCCAGCTCCCTGCTCGTGACCCACACGTTTTACTGAGAAATAGCTCATTCTCCAGTCACCTACGAGAAATGGGATCTGAGTCGGGCATTCAGGGGTCTGCTGTGCCTTTTGGTTTCCTTTTTTTTTTTTTGAGACAGAGTCTCACTTTGTTGCCTGAGCTAGAGTGAGTGCCATGGCATCACCCTAGCTCACAGCAACCTCAAACTCCTGGGCTCAGGCAATCCTCCTGCCTCAGCCTCCCGAGTAGCTGGGACTACAGGCATGCGCCACCATGCCCGGCTAATTTTTTCTATATATTTTTAGTTGTCCAATTAATTTCTTTC
>CAUYSK010083218.1:0-67666 GCA_963575035.1 Avahi laniger | reverse complement strand
CCTCCGGAAGCCGAGTGGTGGCCGCCTCGCAAGCGTTGAATGAGCATTTGTGCCCTGCACTGTGCAGAGCGTCTCACTCACCTTCGCGGTGCTCAGACCCCGTCACAGGGTACGTTTCGATGTCTCTAACAATGGTGCTTCCAAAGGCTCACCCGAGCAGGTGCATGTGAGAGCCGCGCTGATCACCCACTGGGGCTGTGCCAGGTGCACCGTAATGGAAAGGCCCGGGGTCAGGAAGCAGCTTCCGGATACTCCCTTATTTTCCCAGCTCCGTCCTGCCAAGTTGTCCCTCTTTCTACTGGACGCTGCAGCTTCCAGAGCATCCCAGTCTGACCTAGAGAAGCACGGACACAGGCTCCCTCAGTAGTTACGTCCAAAGGCTCATATGAGCCAATGTCCGTGTGCAGTGAGCACGCACGCACAGACAGACATATCTGTGCTCCAAAGCACTTCAGTATTTTTGACTGAATGGTGGAGTGAATGAATCAGAGGGCTGTGTTTAGAGTAAATAAGCCAGTTCTGACTGAGAGAAAGAGAGTCCCTCCCTCCTCAGGGACACTCTGTGTGAAATGCTTGTGTGTACCTCCAAGGTTCAGCCGAGAACTTCCTTGAGCTCTCCTCAGCCGAGCTTTACATAGTTATTCTGTGGTCCTGTGATAACCACATCTGCTTGCAAATGGGACACTGCAAGGTGACAGGTAGATGAACATGCCTGTGATTCTGATAGTCACTGAACGTTTATGCAGTCAAAGGCTTGTAGCCTCCCTGTGTGGGAGGTCTGGAACTTTGCAGTCATCTCCACAGTAGGGTACCCGTGGCCTGTCACGGCTTACCTAATTCTAGGCCATTCTAGAAAGTGACAAAAAGCTGGGTGCAGTGGTGTGTGCCTGTAGTCCCAGTTCCTTGGGACTCTTGAGCCCAGGAGTTTGAGACCAGCCTGGGCAATATAGCAAGACCTCATTTCAAAAAGAAAAACAAAAAAATTTAAAAAGTGATAAAAAGGCTATGTGTGAGAGCTCTGAGAAAACGAAGAACCATATTAATGAAATATCGGAGGGGAGATCAGGCAGAGCAGAAGGCTGAAAGGAAACCCCCCGTTCCTGAGGAGGAGAGAGGTGGGGAGGAGGGAAGGAGGGCCAGGTGTCGCATGAGCAAAGGAGGTTCCAGCTATGAACCACCCGTCATCCGTGGGACCTGGGGCAGAGAGTGTCACGGGACATGTGGCCCAGCTGTGAGCTCTGTCCAGCTGGGACAGGGCACATGATTCTTTCCGTCTTAGTTTTCAAAGGAAGAAACTATTTTCTGTAGGTTTGGTTTTCTCTAAATGACCGCCAGTGAACTACAGGGACGGGCTTTTGAGAGAATGTGCATCTACTTCTGACACATAGCTATGGGCTGCTCTCATTAATATTTGAACATGTTCTAATTAAACGTTATATCTGAGACAAATAAGATTTTTAATTTTGCTCAAGATAACTTTTACAAGATAAATAAATTAACAAATAAATAAGACTAATAAAAAACTGGTATTAACAACTGCAGAGATGTGGAAACATGTTTCCAAAATTCTCGGACTCTCCTTCCACAGAGAGGTGGAGTCTACGTCACTCTTTGGATCTGGGCTCTGTGCCGCTGGGCTAATAGAATAGGATGGGGATGACTGCCCGATTTCTCAGCCCCGGATTTAAGAAACTGGTGGCTTTGACTTTCAGTCTCATGGGACACTTAGTCTGGGAGCCCAGCCACCACTCTGAGAGGAAGCTCAAGCCAGCTTGTGGACAGGCCACACAGAGAGGACCCAACGGCCGGCCGCTGCCAGAGACCTGCCTGCGCCGTCTCGGAAGCAGATCCAGTTGGGCTTCCAGCCGTCCCCGCGTGGAGCTGAACAGAGACCCCCGCCCACCCCTGTCCAAATTGCAAAACAGTGGACTAAATAAATAAGTGTTTTGTTTTAAGCCACCAAGCTTTGGGGTGATCTGCTGGGCAGCAGTAGATGACCGGATCAGACGTATGAATAGGTAGGAGGAGGCAGAGCTATGTAAGCCTCCGCTCTTTCCAGGTGTTTTGCTACTGGAGTGAGTTATGCAGCCTTAGTTGTCAGAGGCAGTCCAAGGCTGGAACCTCAGTTTCCCTGTCCGTGAAGAGAACAGTGTGTACCTTATTCCTAGGCTGTGAGGATGAGGAGAGGTCTGCAATGCGGTTAATCAGCACGGGCTCCCTAACGAAGGCTGGCTGCGTTTTCTTTCCCTCACTCCAGCTTCCAGGAGACCAATCAATGATTTATTCTTGTTTTCAGAAGTGACCTAAAAAACACAAGAGCTCGGTGAGAGCCATTATTTCAGATGCGAGGAAAGGGTCACCCAGGGGTGGGAGAGAGACGATCTTTCATAGAGTTTTAACTTTTTCGAAAACAATTTCCATGCACCACGTTTCAATAAAAGGGACAAAAATAAAAATATTTTAACAAAAGTGGCCTAGAGGCAGAATTTAAAAAATGAACTTTTCAAAGCTAAATGGATTCCTGAGAAGGGCAGATCTCATGACACAACACAGGCTTTAAGTCACTTGTTTTCCAACATTTGTTGTTTAAAGGGGGCCTTATACAAATGAACACTGCCCCCCGCTCCCCGGGTGACAGGACTCGCGGTGGCCTCTGCCGGCTGGCTGCCCGAGGGCTCACTGCGCGCTGGCCTCGAGTGGCCTGAATCCTAAGCTCCGGATCCTGCCCGGGCTGGGGCACAGACCTGGCGCCTGTGAGTGACAGCCGTGCGGTGCCTGCAGCTTGGCTGGTGGAACCGACGCGGCTGGGAGTCCAGCGCCTGACAGTGACCGATCCCAGGCCCGTCTCCTTGGCCGGCAGAAGGGAGGTAAGGACCGGCCTGTTGTCCATCCACACGGAGCTCGCTGTCCTGTCTTCCTCGGCAGTGGCGAGGCAGCCACTAGGGGCTCTGTGTCAGGATATTATGGCAGAAGCAGGTCCTAGGGAGCAGGTGTGGCTTCCTGCCGTGAGCTACCACAGCTCGGATGCTTAAATACTTACCAAAAGTTCTGTCCACCACGTTCCTAAAGACAGGGCAGGAGCACAAAGCGCCAATGCAATTCCTTCTCCCTCGGGAGGGACATGAGAGTGTGTCAGTGCCGGCTTCCACCTGTGGGCACGCGTTCTCCATGAGTTGCCATGTGATGTGGACACGAGGTACCGGGTGTGAAGGGTTGCGTCCGATCTCTGGAGGGAGTGGATTGGACTGAAATACAACATCCCCCCAAGGGTAACCTTGCGAATGCCAGGGCCAGGTTGCGAACAGCAGTTACGAGGTGGAAAGGCCCTGTGGACCAACTTGTTAGGGAACTCTGAGCTTAAAGAGTTTCTTCGCAGCAAGACTTCTCAGAGTCTTTCAAATCTAGAGTGGGTCTCCAGAAGGCATGTCACATTCACACGGCTCCAAACTTCCATGACCAATTTCTGGAAGTAACTTGGAAGTCTGGGGCCTCATGGGGTATCAGTTGGGAAGGCCTGATCTCCAGGGTCTCAGATTTTATGGAAATTCGAGAGAAGGTCGAGTTTATTTTTGTTTTTCTGTGGTTCTCCTGGTTTCTGTCAGGGGGCTCCTGCTCCCTCCTTTCCACCCCATGTAGGCACCGGAGCTGCTTCACCTCTACTCAGGGCGCCTCTTCCATGGGAAGACCCTACCTGGTTAACCTGTCCCTCCATCTGCCGCTCCGTCAAAAATTTCCCCCTTGTGTCCCCTTGCCTAAGGCTTAGAGCCTGGCTCTGCCAACCAGCTACCCCCTAAGACTACGGAGATGTCCATGCACCTGGTGAAGAGGGGGCTTCCGTACCTCTGCGCCTGTTCCTGCCTGTCCCAGCCCACCCACGCGTAGCTACTGAAGATCTGTACCAGACTCCCCTTTCCTCATCTGTGAATCTGGAGGTGCAGGAATTTATAAGTCTGGTCTCTAGAATAGGGATCGGCAAACATTTTCTGTAAGGAGCAGACAATGAATATTTTCAGCTTTGCAGCCCCATGTTGCCTACTGGGCTCTGCTATTGCAGCAGGAAAGGCACAGACACTGGGTACATGAGTGGGTGTGGCCACATTTGGCCCCTGGGTCCTGGTTTGCCAACTCCTAACTGAAATGTATTGTGGGTCCCCTCGGAGCACTTGCCGTTCACCAAATTACTATCTTCCCCCAGCCAGTTCTATGTACAGAGCTTGATTTAGCTTCATTTCACCTGCCAGGTGGAACCTGTCGGTGAGCCGGAACCCCAGTGCTAGGGCTTGACTCCCCGCTGACTTCCGGCAGGGCCAGCGAGTGCAAGTGGACAGGGGCAGAATTACTCTAACATTTCAGGCTCTCTGACAGTGGGTGGCCCATTTGGGGGCCAGTGAGTTAGAGGTGAACATCCTGACGTTGGGAGTCACCAAGTAATGGCTCTGGGTTACTTTGCTCTGGAAACTGCAGACGGGCTTTGATGGGCTCTGAATGAAGTTCAGTGTCTGACCTTTAAGCTCCTTCTGATTCGGATTCAGAGCCCGGCTTTCCTCCTCCTCACTCCTCTCCTCCTCCCGCGGCTGGTCTCTACCTGGCTGCTGCTGCCGGGTGTGTGGTTGCCGCAGCTCGCAGTGCCTGGAGCTAGCGTACCTCATCCAATTCCCTCTGCCCAGTCCAAATAGGAACAGATGCCTGCTGGAAAAATGAATTGAAACCGAGACTATGACATTGGGTTATTGAATTGTTTTGATGGATTCCACAGCCTGCTCTAGTCACATCGGGCAGCCACCGCTCCAGGTCTGTCTGGCCGTTTATTAGCTTTGGAGTGAGTTACGATAGAATTGCTTCCTGCACCAGGGACTGGTCCTGGCCCCGAGAGCCCTGCCACTGTGCGGGTCCCCAGCAGGTGTTATATGTGAGGCTGGGTGGACGCACCCTGGACACAAAGCTCTCCTTTTTTCCTCTCCTGCTGACCCGACCGGTAGCCTCATTACTCTGTAGTTGCTCTTTCAGCACGTCCAGGCATCTCAGGTTGTGGATGTCAACAGACCAGCTCCAAAGGGCAGTGGCCGTCTCTGGAGGGTGTCGAGAACTCTGCAGGTCTGAGATTTTATTCTACTGGCAAGGTCACATGTAAGCCTGCCCCGGACTGGACATAGCAGTGCCCAGAGGTGGGCTGCAGACCTTTCATGAGCCAGACACTGATCCCCAAACACGAGACATTTCTTTGCGGCTATCAAGGAAGGGAAAGTAATTTGGGAGACTGTTGTTTTTCCATGTGATTAAGGCCTGCTTACTATGACCCTATTAAGTTATTAGGGGCCAGTGGATTTGGCACTTAAATCAGAGATGCACACAATGATAACACGCCAAATGCTGAAACTCAACTGTAGCTGAACATTACCAACACAGAACAAATTTCTCAGATAAAATAATAAATCTGAATTTTGTGAAAAAATGTGATCATTGTTATATTTCGTGGTGGTAGATTTTAAATTTGATAGATTGCTTCTGTGGTCATCCTACTGTGTGCTTAGTAGTGCAAAATGCATGCTCCCTCTCTGCCGAGGGTGGTAGGGTCTGAGTGTGGCCAGCAAGAGCTGCCGATGGTGGCCACTGTGCTGAAAGGGGTTTGGTGGCCCTTCACCAAAAGTCATGCTGCTGGCATTATAGTTTTTGATAATAATCTTCCCAGAGCAGATCCCGGGGCCAGCTGCAAGTAGTTTATGTGGGAGATGGCCCCAGGAAAACAGAGTAGGGGAGTGGGAATGTGATTCAGGGGAAGGAGAAACATCAAAAAAGATTTCCTTACTGTGTGGGCTACCACTGAGTGCTGAGTGCCATTCCACTGGAGACCTGAGGAACCATACTTCAGAATTGTTTTACCAACAGACAGGGGTGCTGTGGCATTTTCCCACCTCCCAAGGGTGGAGGGTTGCCCTGGGGGCTTTGATTTCCCCATTTCCAGGTCGTGTCTGTGTGTAGCTCAGCCTTTCTGCAGCCTTGGGACCAGTGTGGCTGTGCCCGGAGCTGTCCGCCACTGTAGTGCTGAAGTTGGGTCAGCCAGGAGGATGTGCCGGGTTATCTATCCCAAGGGTCCACTACCCAAGCATAATAAAACTCATGGGCTGATTTTAAGATCATAGGGCATAGTTTCACAGTGCAATAAAAAGCCTTGTGAGGTCATAGGTTTTTGTCATTTTGTTTATTGATGTGTCTCCAGTGCCTGATGCATGGTAGAAAACAATACGTTTTTGTTGAATGAGGGAATACAAAATCAGGCGTGTGAGCTCACAGTTTTCTTTTATAAAGCAAAGAACAAGGATTTTTAAAATATGTTGCTAACAAGAAGTCTACTGCAATAATTTGTTCCTCTCCAATACTTTGTCACCTGGCTTCTGAAAGGTAGGAAATGAGGGGCCGCAGGTCTTCTGCTCACCTGAGAGCAGCTGCTGTCAACCACCCCCACCACTAGCAGGACTAGTGCCGCGCCCAGAAGACTTCGCCCAGGGCTGACAATTTTGGGACCTAGCTGATGAGATACAGGACAAGAGGGTTCCACTGGAAAGACCTAACCAAAGGTATAGTGGCCACCTTCTTTGTACATTTGACAAAGGTTTGGATACTTACCTTGCCATTTAATTTTTACAATTGGATTTTGTGATAAACAGCTTCTATAAAGTCTAATCAGAATATGAATTGGAGTGCTTTTGCCTTGTTTTTAATCTTCACTACTCTTTCTCTCTTGGGTTGTAGATGGAAATCATTCAGTGTACTGGCTAGTGGCATAAAAACACATCCTTTTCAAAGAAGAGACTCTGTATAAGCTTAGAGGAGTTTATTAAATTAGTATGTGGGATATGATTTCATCTAAGTAATAAAAGCTGCAGCTGCTTTTAAAGAAATGAATTTATATGGTAAACCATCTCTCTGTCACCTGCAAGAATAATGTTAGTTAGAGGCTCAATCTTCCATTCTGCCAGCACAGATGCTCTGTTCCAGGGAAGGGAAATCAGCCAGGAGACAAATGAGCCTTCCTGGCTTCCACACTGTACATGCCGCTCTTCACAGGCAGAGGTAGCAGTCATGGATTTCATTACTGTGGTGCATTAAGGGCCAAGGGAAAAATCCAATTTTCCCTGCCTCAGTGACTTTGTGTTTTAATCAAGTGGATAAGAAAGAGTCATTAACTGATGCTCAGACTGATTCAAATTCCAGTGAGAAGGAAAAGAAATGAAGTTGCGACCCAGCCATGGAAGGTCGCTGGCTCTGCGGCAGTCCTGAGTCCCTGAAGCCCGCGATGTTGATTGTTATTAAGGTGTTGCCTAAGCAGTCCCTGCAGAGGTGATGGTAGGGACCGGGTGGCCTGATCGCCGCCCGGGCACTCAGAGGTCCTCACTGCAAGGCGCCTGCCCTTCCTGGAATGATCCAGCAAGCGAATTGTATAACTATTCTATGCACTGATAAAGAAGGTTCCTTGTCCACACACACTTGAGTCTTAATTTAAGACCACAGGAACTATAAGAAGTGGCCACAGTAGTGATTATCTACGTACGTTCAGGGCCAGGAAGGAAACAGCAAATGCATTTGAAAGCGCTCTGAGAGCTGGGAGGTGCCACTCAAATTTAGAGTGCCTGCTGTTGCTGTCATCACCATTTCCATCTCTGTCGTTACGGGGACACTGCCGCTGCAACGGCGTTGGGGGGAGTTAGTTTAGATGACAAGGACTTTTCCACGTGACTTGTCTGCTTGACGGGCAGAAACCAGAGGGGCAGCTGGTCAGCGGAGACCTTTTCTGCGGCAGATTCCCTTCCTGATTTACATGCAGCGGTCCCTGGAGAAGTCTCAGGACTCCAGGAGACACAGCCTTCCTCCAGGGGAGAAGGAATTCTGGCCACGGCGTGTCTGTGCGGAGGACAGGCGCACGTGCCTTAGAGCAGGGTAGTGACCTGCATTCTCTCAGTGTTCACTCACTCACGCCTCTTCCTCGTCCTTGCACTGTGCCTGCCGTGCGTCGGGTGCTGTTTCCCCAATGCCACTTTCCCCGTCTTCCAGGAGGTGAGAGAGAGGAGCACCCACTCCCGATTCTGCAGCCGCCCAGTTAGAACTGCCATGGGCTGGTAATATCGGCTGCACCCGAGGGCGGGACCTGAGGCACCCGTGCAGGTTGGAAAGTGGGGACAGGCCCATGAAGACATGGGAAGGGCAGGCGGTCCTCAGGGAGAAAGAAGAAATGATAAAGATTTGAAACAGTTTACAAAAAGCACAGACAATTCAAAAACTGTAAAGGAGGAACAAAAATATGTAATAACCAGCCAAAGTGCAAATCAGACCCTGTAAACAAGGTCGGCGGGAAAATTAAAACAAGTACGTACAGGCTATAGCATCCCACACTGGCTGTAGCTGAATGAAGAATTCGAGCTTCGTGTGGCCGGCGTGGTGAGGGATATACAGGTGCTTACCGTTTCCAGGGCAGAGGAATAGTCTGGCCAGCTTACTGGTATGATTTAGACACCAGCAAAATGGACGCTTTCGCTTGTGTTGTTTGGGTGTCATCTTGACAGAGTGCAAAGTTGCCCCATCCCTTCCCCATTGCCAGAGCCTTTAATCCTTCTTGGCTGGGAGTTTTCAGTTTACATGCAACTCAGGGGCTGAGATTTCTCTGAGGTCACCCCCAGCAAGTAAAGGGGCACTTCTACTGCTAACTGCAGTCTTATTTTTTAAAAATAGCATAAGAATACCAAGGTGATTATGATTGCAAAACTCGCCCGTGCGGACTCGGCAGTGGCCGAGTGAGAGGGGTTGACAGGGAGAACGGAGTCCGCTCCAGCCTCCCCCCTCAGGCCAGGAGTGACCGGGACAAGATGGCCATTTAGACCATCAGTGAACTCGGTGGTTGCGGGGAGGAAGAGCAGCGCGGAGAGCGGGAAAGAGACAGCTGCCCTGGCCAGAGGGGTGTTCGCCGCACTTTGTTCCAGTGTCAGAGGAGCTGTGCTTTCCGGCTTGGGCACATCTCGCATTAAAGACAGCACCAGTCTCCACCGGCACCCGCTGTGCAGGAACAGAGGCCACGCGGGTCTCGGTAACTGTTAAATATAAACTTGTGAAAACCTTCGGCAGTGCTAAAACGTGGTTGATTCTTAATTTGTTTCTTATTATAAAAGTGGTTCAAGCTCATGGTAGTATCTTTTCTAATAGCAATAACTGAAAACAGCAAGCACTCATACAGTGCCTGCTCCACGCCAGGAACAGTTGTATGTGCTTCTGTATGTTCGCTCCTGTGAGTGTCCCTGCACCTGTGCCGCAGGGCTGTGCTCAAGTGGGCACAGAACCTGGCATCGCCCAGGGGCACGAGGAATGTTGCTGGGGCCAAGCCTGCTCTCTAGCCTCCTCGCACACCGCCTCCGGGGCCAGAACTCAGAAACAACCTCGGCGATAACGAATCATACGGAACATTTCATGCACACGCAAACATGTGAAAGATGCACTTAGTTTGTGCAACTTATATTTGTTCACTTAACAGTACTCCTCGGATAGCTTTTCATGCCAGCGCCTAGCACATTTCTTACTTCTTTCAAAAGGTGCACAATATTCCATTTCATGGCTGTACCAAACTTGTTTCATTATTGTACACCTTGGTTGTTTCCAGGTTGCGTTTTTCATTATTATAAACAATGATAAAATGGTCTGTTTCTTTGTTAACCTTAAACATGTCTCCCAAAATTTCTAGAGGTAGAAGGATTAGGTCCAAAGGTAAATGATTGTAATGGTTAATAGATATTGCTAAGTCAGCCCCTATATAGCGGCAAACATTTATACTTCTGCTAGTTTTCCTGCTTCTCCATACTCTGGGTGGCATATGGTGTGTTTTATTAAATAACAATGTCATATCTTTTTCCATTTATTTCATGATTTCTGGTTTCTATGCCAAAGTGTCTGAATCCCCAAGATGCTCTCCGGGCTCTCTGGTGCAGTTTTGGTTGGGGGTGTCTCAGTGGGTGGGAAGGATCTCTGCAAGGAGAGGAGCCCTTGACCCATTTACCATCCAGAGGCTGAAGGACCCACTTATTACACATCCTCTTCTTTTCTGAAGCCCAAGAGCAGAATTATGGCAGGCATTTCAGGAAGAAATTGCCCTGTTCTTGTCTCTGCAGGCATGGGCGTAGAGGAGCATAGTTGCCTGGCCTTTCTCTTGGCAAGGTATTCAGTCTGCCAAGAAGCCTCCCAGGATCAGACAGCTGGCTTGATTAGCACCCTGAGAATGGCTCCATATTTTAAAGATAGACTCACATTAGCCACACTACCAAGACTGATGTATAAAACCAGAAGCCTGATGTATTGAATTCACAGTGAAAACTCGGATATGGCTGGCACAGAGCCTAGGGGGTTTGGAGTTGGCGAGACCAGCCCACTTTCTATCCTACGTGGGAAGCTGCATGTTTGAAGTTCACTTGGAGAGCCTGAAACCCAGAGCTGGTTGAGCTGGGTAGTCAATGGCTAGCCAAGCTTAGTGCTCATTTCACAACGGGATCCTGTTGCTGCTGGAAAGGGAAGGCCAACCAACCAGCTGGGGCCTTTCACTGGTGTGGCCGTCTTCTCTCCGGGTCCCTCTCTCCTCCTGTCTCCTTTCTCACCTCCCACGGGCACCCTGTGCTCTCCTTCAGCTATGCTGACACCTGCTGAGTCAGGTCCAGCAGGCCCCTGGCCTGGGAGCTTCTGTTCTGCAAGGCGATTCCAATCTCTCTGTCCTTCCTGTTTCAGACACTACGGACCTCGTGGCGTCGCCCTGAAGGGCTGTTTCTAGCTCTAAGTTATTGGGGGATTCTTCTTGTTAAAATGTTAACCAGCGCTGGGGTGGAGGTGAGGGTGTCAGAGCAAGGAAACCAGCATGAATAACTCAACAAGGTGCCCCGCTGACAGGCTACCGTGCCGGTGTCGGTTATTCGTGGACAAATTTCCTTTCCTGTGATGACCCCACAGTCATTTAAAGTCCTCCCTTGTAGGGCAGTTGGAAAATCATCGTGAGAATTGACGGCACCTTCGCAAACTCCCTGCAGGGTCGGAGAGCTGGGAGCCCAGGCAGCACACTGCCACAGAACGTGGCGGGGGCAGGGCCTGGCGAGGGGGGGTGGCTCCAGGCGCTCTGGCCAGGCTTGGTTGGCACGGGAGGCGGAAGGGCTCAGGGAGATATACCTGGATCATCCGTCAGGATTAGCCTGGAGAAAGCTGACTTTATGCTGAGACTTGTCAAATATGCTCAGATGTTTACTTTCCATGATTAAAAACCCATTTTAATTTTCTCTGTGATATTCTGTCCTTCAATAGATTAGATAACCTGATTTTAAGGGGATACATTTCTATCCCCACTGGAAGCCTCTGCAAAGCTATTTTTATTTTCAATTAAAAAAAGGAAGTGGTTCCTGCATGCCTTTTTCCTCCTTCTTCTGAATCATCTGTGCTGTAAGGCAGGTGCCTCTATTCAACCTCATCTGGGATCTGTCTAGACGGTGGCCTCAGCTGACGTCATCACTCCTCACTGTGGCTCCCTAAGATGCTCTGACAGGTGACTGCATAGCCATGAGTCTGTCGTTCGTAACAGAAATGAAACAGCACTTTGCCTTCAAGGAGCATGTTAGCACGGCCCAGCACCTCAGTGCTTTTGTTGCTTATTTATTTTTCAGAGTTCAGTGTTTCTCTCTTTAAATCATTTTCAGGGGCCCTGTAAATGCTTTAGGGAGAACATGCCTTTCTTTATAAAGCTGGATTCTTTTTTCAACTTAGCAAAAATGAACTTCCTCTGTGCCCATGGTCCTCCGCAATCTTTGAGGGGTGCTGCCAATCTTTGAGGGGCGCTGGTTCTTAGCCAGCCTTTTTGCTTCTGAAATTTCAGTAGAAATTGTATCTTAATAATAATAGCTTTTGATATATATCCCAAATTCTAGAAAAATCATCTTTTCTTATTTTCATTTTCTATAGTGGCAAATCATGAAATATTTAAGAAGTTCTCTAAGATGGCTTTTTTTGAACATTGTAATCACAAGAATAAAAACTCTTTACTCTTTTGCTTTTGATGCAGAAACATTGGTATACCACAGTAGCTACACTTCCTCTTTAAAGCTACCAGTGAACCCAACCATTTTCATTAGCACGGCAAATGATATTTAGTTTGTGCAGAATCACGACAAGTAACCATAGCCCAAGAATCCACAGCATGGGTTGGCCGTGTCTAAATATTTAGTTACCTCTGGTGTTTACTGCAAGGAGAACTTCAGATACCCAAGGTATGTTTCTGTTTGCTATTCTGTCCTTACACTGATGGTTCAGAAGGATTCTGGAGTGGGTCAGCAGTGTTAGTGTAGGAAAAACCTGTTTTTTTTTTTTTTTTTATTAATCAGGCAACCTGGGAGGAAATGGAAAAGTTATGAACTCAAATGTGAAAATATAAAAAGTAAATTGTTCACCCGACAACTCTGCCTTCCACCTTCTAACCTGGGCTGTTGGCGTGGCCCAGCGGGGCTCCTTTCCAGCCTGTTCTCCCTCTGCTGGCAATCACTGGCCCTGAAGCTCCTTTCTAGCCACAGGCGGCCCTGTCCCTGGGTTTCCACAGCTCACAGTGGCTCTTTCCGCATCCCTAGCTTAGCACTCAGGGCTCCCGTACTCCTGAGCTTCTCCCCCCGACGGTGGCCCTGCACTTCCTCACACAGCTCGGGCTCCGCCAGCCGCACCCACTCCCGCCCAGTCCTGCCCGTGGCATCCGCTGCTCGCCGAGAGTCTGCTCAACGCCTTCCTCTGTCCACCTCCACAACGCCACACTGCTCCCACTCGCCCTCCAGGGGACCCCAGCCCATGACTGTGTTGTTACAGTCTCTCCCCTTCCTGACACACACGTGCATACGTGTAAAGTGACGGTCAGGGCTTTCAGTCATCCAGCTCAAAGTGCCGGACACTACTCTGCGTAGAGTGACCGTGTGCTATGCACTGAGTTGTGTCCCTCCAAATTCATATTTTAAGGTCCCAACCCCAATGTGACTATATTCGGAGAATTTTTAGGGTAATTAAGGTTAAATGAGGTCACAAGGGAGCGGTCCTACTCCACTGGGACTAGTGGCCTTTATAAGAAGAGGAAGAGAGAGATCTTTCTCGCTTGCCCTGCACACACGTGGAGGAAAGGCCACGGGAGGACAATGCCAGACGGCGGCCGTCTGCAGGCCAGGAGCAGAGCCCCCGCTGGAACCTGGCCACGCCGGCACCCTGATCTCAGACCTCCAGCCCCAGACCTGTGGGAAGATGATTTCTGCCGTTCAGGCCAACCAGTCCGCGGCGTGTGTTGCGGCAGCCGGAGCTGACGACGCACCACCCACAGCGCAATCACTCGACGTTCACTCAACCAGTAGGGACTCCGTGCGCTTGGGAAGAAGTTATTTATTCCCACAATTAGATTTGGGCAGCAACAATGATGCAGAACACAGTTTCTGAGGCTCCAATTTCTTTCTCTTTGCTACAGATTGGTTTGACCTTTAGCCACACAGCCTCGCAGATGGCTCAACATAGCAAGGTCTGTGATGAAGCTGTAAAAGTAATTCAAAGGATTTGTTTTTCTAACCCTGGCTCTGTCCATCTGATTACATTGTAACCAATATTTGCTGCAATCCCTGTGGACAAAAAATTGTTCATAAACTACGAAGAAATTGCACAGCCGTGGAAGACATCAGCTTGTTAAATGGGCCGTGTTTTCCCCCTCAGCAATGGAGACCCATAAGACACTGCTGTGCTCAAAAAAAAAAAAAAAAAAAAAAAGAGAAAGCAAAAGGAGAAAAGATAAAAGAAAAGGAAGGGGAGGGACTTTCAGATACTGAAGAAACACTGTGGAGAACTCAGTTTTCAGGCCATTCATGTGAATTCCCCCTGCTGAGGATTTACTTCAATAGGGTGCCGGCGGTGGACGCTCTTTCTCCCAGCTGGGATCCTCCTCAAGAACACATCGGTGAATAAAAACAGACCGTCAGCGCCGGCACCGCCGCCAGTCAGCTGGGATCCGTCCACCCCAAAGGCAGAAACCGTGGCGGTCACTGGCTGCCGGTCAGCAGGGTTGGTGTCCTTCCCTGGACGCGCTGCTCCTCCCGAGGGCATGGCCCTCCGTCGACGCGCTGGAAATGCCTGCTGTCCTTCCGCGGGACGGCGTGGAGGAGGGGTGCCACTGACACTGCATTGTGAGAAGACGTGGGGCTGCCACGCGGCTGTCATCATCCGGGGAGGAGCAGGCCACTGCGGGGTCGCCACTGAGAGGCACCCAGCACGCCCAGCGAGCCAGGGCCCGTCTTCAGCGTGAGCGGAGGAGCGGTGTGTGCGAATCACCCATGCGTCTCCCTCTCGGCGCTCTGCCCCTTCCACCGCGCTCACGAGTCCCCATCAGCGCCACCCGGACCAACGCACCACCCTCTGTCACCGGCTCTGTGGCTCCTGGGTTGCTAAGGGAAGACCCAGACCCAGCTTCCGAATATTTTATTTTTGCCTATTTGGACTCCACAGGAATGGGGAAAACTTCCACCTCTGGTTTGGCTCAAAAAAGAACATTCTGAATAAAGAAAGGTACCCCTTCCCTGTGCCTAACTCTGCAGTGGAATTCAGTTGAACTTACACTCCATCGGGAGCACCTAATTTGGCCCACGCCTCCCACTGCGCCCCGCCCCAGCTCCTGCCTTCCCGTGGAGTGGCCCCTGGGCTCAGGGGATTAGTAGTAACCTCACGGTGTCATGGAAGAGGGAGGCTTTGGGTGGGCATTTTGGGTCCTGGCCGGTGTCCATGGAGGAGAGCCTGGCTCCACCTGTGCACTCCGCACCAGTGGCAGAAGCATCCACAAATGCCCCCACATGCCCTGGTGCTCCCTCGCGGGTGCTCTCGTCTCTCCTGGGGTGGGAGACGTTCTTGGTGAATCTCCAGACTCTCCTCTGTGCTCAGTGCTGAGGTGGTGAGAGCCAGGACTGGTGCGGGGTGTGGGCGATGACGTCCATCTCTTGCTTAAACTTGCTATTTTCGGTGGTGGTTGCCCCGCATCACTGTGGAACAGGGCCATCATTTCCTCCTGCTCCGTGAGGAGCTCTCTGTACCTGTCCCCAGGACTCCCCTTCAGCAGCTGAAGTGATGCAGTCACAAGCCAAGGACACCAAGGCCTCCAGCACCCGCCAGAAGCTGAAAGAAACAGGCGGGATTTTCCCCTACAGCCTCGGAAGGAGCACGGTCCCACCGACACCTTGATTTCAGATTTCTGGACCCGGAACTGTGAGGGAATAAATTTCTGATGTTTGAGTCACCTAGTTTGTAGTCATTTGTCATGACAGCCCCAGCAAGCTAATAGAACTACACGGTGGTCACCCTTAGCTGTCCCCTCAGCTGACTCCTGACTGTCAGACACCCCAGCCCTCCCCTTCCCTCTGAAAGCCACAGAAGGTGAAATGAGCGGCGCAGCAGTGGAACCCGCAGAGAACAGGGTGGCCGCAGTCCCATGGAGAAGGGCGGCTGGGAACGAGCAACCTGGCTGGGATGAGGGGACTCTGGCCCCTGCACGGTCCGACATGGCCCACAAAGCCAAAGGTGGCAGGAGGGATGACACCTTCAGGGACAGTTCCCACCCCCCTTGCTTCATTCTTGCAGAGGTTATTTCTCGTTTGCATTGGGGTCGGCAGAGCCCAGGTGCTTGACAAGTGCTAGAAGCGGAAGGCGCCAAGAATGTTCTCAGGAGCGCAAGGGGCTGCACGGCAGCATCCTCCGTGGAGCAAACACTCAAAGTGATGGCAAAGGAAGCGCTCACGGGAAATAGCACAGGGCGAGAGGGAGCCGGGAAGGATGTGGGGGAAGAGCTCAGCAGCAGAGAGGTCAGTCCCCAGCCCTGCAGGAGGAGGCCCCCCAGGAGAGATATAGACCCTGCTGAAAACACACTTACAGCCCACGCACTAGGACAAGCTCACTCCTCCTGCGGCTCAGAATAGTCGCACACGACTCCATCCCTTATGGACACTGACCACCACCACCTCCCTCCACCCAGAAGGAGACCTTGACCCCAGAGGACACCACAGCACCGCCCCTTGGCCTGCACTTCCCTCTAATTGCTCCCTGTGGGCAACCCACCCTGCATTCTGAGTGTTAAGCCTGGTCCAGCGAGGGCACCCTCTGACAGCTCGTTAGCCGCCTTTCCCCTCCCATGGCCCAAGCCCTTCGCATGCAGTTTCCAAAACGCTGACCTGCTGTGTAGTTAAAAGAAGAAGAGAAGAACAGACAGGTGAGTGGACAGTTCAATTTAAAACAATGAAACCACCTTGATCCCTCTGGCTGGCGCAGGAAGGGATCGTGCTTGATAAAATGGCCTGAAAGTGGCTTAGCGCCATCTGCGCACTGGAGTCCTCAGCAACCTTCGCTGCGGACCCGCCCAGCCCTCCGCTGACCTGGGCGGCCACTCTCTGAGATGAAAAGGTGACCGCTGTGTGCAGAGCGACTGGGCCAACAGTGACAGTCCAGCCCAGCTCCTTTGAGCCCTCTGCCCTTCTTCTCCTCCCGACTGTGACTCATAGAAACGCGCGGAACTTTGAGGAAATGCGAGACTGGCACTTCCACGGTTATGTGCAGGCTTTCCACCGCGAGGCCGGAGAATCCGAGCTGCAACCCGAGCCAGGGAGCCGGTGACCCCGGGAGAGGCTGCTGAGCGCCGCTGCTTCCTCGCCTCCCCGGTCCTGGGCTGCGCGTCTCCACACGCCGGACACAAAGCTGTGTTTGCGGTGGTGACGTCATCACGATGCTATTATTGTTCTCAACTTACAGCCTCTCGATTTGTTCCTCCCGCATTCATAGAGAGAATAGAGCAATTTCAATGTTGCTGTAAATTCCCCTGCTCTCATAGAAGAGTTTCATCAAGCCACTCCATCTGTCCTTGTTCCCAAGATGGTAACAAAATCATTTTTTTTTGCCTAAAAGAAATAACTTCAGAGGAAAGTCCCGTATATATTCAAAACCCATTTTAATTATTTTGTATTTTACCAGAAAGTTCTCAAAGTTGTATTTAGTTGGTTTCAGGGATTGTGAGCGGTTCTGAATCGTGCAGTGCTGAGGGCGGGTTGCCGGGGGATGCTCTCTGAGAACCTGGGGCTCGCGCCCTTCGCCAAGCCCAGGAGGGCCCAGTCTGGGCCAGATTCGGTGTCACCTCCTGAGGAGAGGCGGGGTCTGAGGAATCGGCGCACGCCTGCGAAGTAGCTGAGGACTTGGAGGAAAACCGACTCAAAGGAGAACCTGGCGCATGGGAAACAGCACCTGTCCCGGAGCTCGCCACCCACAGGCCGAGGAGACAAGGGGACGCTCTGAGCAGGGGAGCCCCCCCACCACTCCTGGCACGTGCCCTCAGCACCCCAGAGCCGTCGAGCGCACTCAGCGACACGACAGGGGAGAGGCAGATCGTGGCCACGAGCTTCGGTGGGAATCAGATGCTGCTCTGCACTGCAGCGGGCCCCGAGTGTGTCCACATCAAAGCTGGGCCTGTACTTTACTTGCCTTCAAGACTCATGTATTTCTTTTTCTGCTAAAAGACAGCCTGCATGTTTTCTGTCCAAGAATATTTTAGCTCCACTTTGTCCCTTGCTAGGGTCTGAATGTTTGTGTCCCCCCAAAATTCATACTCCCAAGGTGACGGTGTGAGGAGGTGGGGCCTTTGGGAGGTGATGTGGTCATGAGGGTGGAGCCCCCGTGAGTGGGATTAGTGCCCCTGTGAAAGAGGCCCGAGGGAAACCCCTCACCCCTTCTGCCATGTGAGGGTAGGATGGAAGACACTCGTCTGTGAGGACACGTGTCCTCCCCGGACACACTGATCTTGGAATTCCAGCCTCCAAAACTATGAGAAATAAATTTCTGTTGTTCATATGCCACCCAGTCCACGGTGTTTTGTTATGGCAGCCCAGACAGACTGAAGACGCTTCTACATGTTTATTATCTAAGCAATGATATTGTGCTGGCCGATTAATGCCAGACGGGGGAAGACACCTAAGCGACCGCCTTGGTGCTGCAAGGCCTGGCCGGCGGGCAGGAAACCGCAGGATGCTGAGGTGCGTCCAGAGCAAACGTCGCATGGTCAAGAGGGCAGGTTCCAGGAAGGAGCTAAGTCTTCCTGTCTGTCCACGTGCTTCCTGGAGGCCATGTCGTGGAATGTCGGCGGTTCTGGGACTGGAAGGCATGGAGGTGGGGCAGAGCTGCACAGGCTGATGTTTTCGTGTATGTATACGCGGTGGAATGATGACCGCCATCAAGCTCATTCACATATCCCTCACCGCACAGTTACCTTGATTTCCGTGGTGAGGACACTTAGAAGAGAAGGAACTCCTGCCATTTGCAGCCATGGGGGTGCACCTGAGGGACATGATGCTTAGTGGAATAAGAGACGCAGAAGGACAAATGCTGTGTGATCTCCTTCGGATGTGGAACCTGAAATGCCACATCCTTCTTGATTGAAGACGTTGCCCTTGGCTCTATCAGACCCCCTGTCCTGAGGGTGTCCCCTGTCTCCTGAGACGTGGAACGTCTGGGACACGCTGGTTGTTCCACTGAGCCTGCCCCTGGCTGCTTGCTGGGCTACCTGGGCCTGTTTTCTGGGGTCACACTGGACTCTCCCACTTTCCACAGCTAGCCCAATGTGTCCCAGCCCTTCCGTCCCCTTTTTTCTGGCTCGCATGGTCCTGTCTGACGTCAAAGCCTGGCCTTCTCCCCCACCCTGGCCCTCTGCAGCCTGAACGTGGGTCCTGAGAATAGTTTTGGCTCAGAATAGGACTGGAAAAAAAATCGCCCAGTCAGAACCCCAAATTACAATTCAGCAGGTTGCTTATCGAGCACAAAACTGGAGCAAAAAGAGCTGGGTATTCTTAAGGGAGGCTTCCAGCGTGCTGTGGCAGCAAGAGACATTGTTCTTTTCAACTCTGGGGCTATTTCCGGAGAAAGACCTGGGAAGGGCCCTCTAAAATTGGGGCATCCACCCTCCCAGACGGGCTGGGGGAGCCTGAGTGCACACCTCCCTCTCCTCCTCCTTTCAGAATATTCCTATCATTCTCCAAAGGCCTTCGTAATTACAGCATTATGCATTGCAGGTTTCCACATTGCATTTAATCTTTTATTAGTTCCATTTGCATCACTCGCTTCCTGATGAGATTTTGAGGAGGTGCCTTAATCTCATCAGAGATGTATTTACAGCTCTTATCCTCAGAAGGGTTGCTTCTGGGAAGGTTTCTGCTGATGGTGACTCTATCCCCCTAAGTCCTGGGTTTCTGATTGACAGCCGTGCCAACCGACCTACGTCCGCAGCCTGGGCGGGGACACACCGTCGGCACCCCCCGGGCTCACAGGGCTGCTCCCCTCGCCCTGCTCTCCACTCTCACGGAAGCTGAGGCTTCCTCAGGGCTGGTCTCTCAGTCTCCTGGCCAGGGAGGACCCCTGAGAGTGACCGCCAGGACACTGCCATCCTCCTTCCGTAATGCTCAGAAGCCATCATTTGATCCACTTTTAGGGTCTCATTAGGGTAATATATCAGTGTCCTAGGGCTGCCACAGCAAAATATCATGAACTGGGTGGCTCGGAAGAGCAGAGATTTATTGCCTCACAGCTCTGGAGGCCACAAGTCCGAGACCCAAGTGTCTGCGGGGCCAGGCTCCCTCCGGAGGCTCCAGGAGAGGCTCCGTCCCAGGCCTCTCCCTTAGCTCCTGGTGGCCCCAGGTGTCCCTCGGCTTGTAAAATCGTCACTCAGAGCGCCCGTCTTTCCCACGGCTGTCTTCTCCCCGTGTCCCTATGTTGTCTTCCTCCGTGTGTGTGTGGTGCCCACATCTCCCCTTTTTAAGGTCACCGGTCATACAGGATGGGGCCCAAACCCTAAGGCCATTAGGCCTTATTTTAACTTGACTGTTTTTGTTGTGTCCCTGTTCCCAAATAAGGTCACATTCCAAGGTGCTGGGGGATCTGACTGCACAATCCCTGACATCCTAATGATGTCATTGAGCTCATTTGTTCTTACTTTCGGGACGTGCCCTGTACCTTGCACACCGTCCGGCACAAAGGGAGTTGTTTGACCTGTGAACAGCACACAGCGCAGGGCGCGGGCCCCCTTGTGCAGTGGAACATTCAAGTACGACTTTTGACTCCTCGAAACTTAGCTACCGATAGCCTCACCAATAATACACAGTCAGTTAACACGTATTTTGTGTGCTGTGTGTGTTAGATACTGTATTCTCACTATAAGGTAAGGTAGAGAAAAGAAAGTGTTATTAAGAGCATCATAAGAGACATATATTTATGTTCGCTAAGTGGAAGTGGATCATCATAAAGGTCTTCGTTCTCGTTGTCTTCACACTGAGTGGGCTGAGGAGGAGGAGGAAGAGGAGCGGTTGGTCTTCTTGCCTCCGGCATGGCAGAGGCAGGAGAAAATCCACACATAGACCGACCTGCACAGTTCAAACCCTTGTTCGAGCGTCGACTGTGCTTACTGGCTGTCTGACGACTGAATGAGGGAGTGAGTGATGGTTACCTAAGATCGGTCCATCTCCCCTCCCAGCCCACGCACATGCGGTAACCTTCACCATAAAACTGCTCCCAGGACCTGGAGGTGGCCTCGCCACACAAGAACCAGGCAGAACATCCAACCGCCCAGCCTTCCTTTCCAGTCTCGGTGATTGAGAATCTGAGTTTGTAGAAAGCCTCCATGAATTTGCTCTTCTCTTCCCTTCCTCAGATTAATGCACAGTGCAAAGAACTAGGAACAATAGAAAAAGTGCAGTCTTAGGAAAAGCTAGTAGTGCCAGATCCAGCAAATAAAAACATAGGATGTCCAGGTACCTTTAAATTTCACAAAAACATTGCATGAGACGTACTTGTACTAAAAAACATTCCTTGTTTGTATGAACTTCAGGCACAGTTGGGCCTCCTGTACCGTGTCTGGCAGCCCTGCTGTGCTCGGCACCAAGGTGGCAGCTGGATCACGGGAAGCTGCAGGCAGATCGTCCAGGGGCTGCGGTGGGAGATGGGAGGATGCACTCTGAGGGGGGAAGGTGGGGAGGGCAGAGGGCAGGTACATATGCTGTGGCTGTTTTTGGTCTTTTATTCTGCTTCTCCTACGCAGGTGCGGACAGCTGCCGAGTGCCTCTCCACTTGCTACCTCCCCCGCTCCTGCACCATTTCGCTCCTGCTGCCTCTTTGCTTCCTCTGGGGCAGTGGTCTGCCTCGCACAGTAAACAGTGTGTCCTTGCACAGTTCTTAAGTGTAACCACTGACTTAACAGTGGCACTAGTGTTTTCTGCTCCGATCTCTTTCTATATGCAACTGCCCTCACGTCTGATGCCCGGGATTGACCCTCTGAGCTCCAAGGTCATGTCCCCACTATGAATGGACTTCTCATGGTGGATGACTGCAAGTTTTCCAGACTCAGGGCCAATTGGTCTCTTTCTGGCAAGGTGACTAGGCCTATTGTTCTTCTCATCTACAAAATGGTGATAACAATAGACCAACTTCACACATCGTGAGGATTAAATTCAATGTCTCAATGAAGGGATCATGAAAATGGCATATAGTAAACAGTAAAAGATGTTAGCTGTAATAATCATCATGTTCATCAGCACCGTCTCATTACTGTCATCACCACCACCACCATCATCGTCACCATCATCACCATCATCATCACCATCACCATCACCACTACCACCACCATCATCACCACCACTGCCACCACCATCGCCACCATCATCTCACTGTCATCTTCATTATCACCATCATTACCATCATTATCCCCATCACCATTGTCAAAATCATGAGCATCACCATCACAACCATCATCATTCATCTGCTAAATGCAGATACCCATGCATCTGCTAGGATGACTTTGCCCCCTTCAAACCTGGATTGAGTTGAAATCCTTACCTCACGCCTGTGAAATTACAGAGCTTTCACCAGAATTTTAATAATTTCTCTAGTAACACACATCCCCAGGGCTGCCCCTGCGCCAGCAGGATCCTGCTTCTATGGACTTAGTGGGCTGCAGGGATGATTTTACCAGTGAGCACATGTGACGCTTGATCTGCATGGCTTTGGTCCTAATGTCAATTCATCACTCACTCGAGAGTTTAAATATGTAGAAGACCTTATGGAGCGTTCAGAAACACGGCGGGGTCGATACAGTAGCAATGCACACTTGGTCTCAGGCGCTCCTATTCACAGCGGCCCCCCACTTCTCCAGCCTGCTCCCTGCACTTCTGCCCTGTCGCCTCCTTTCTCCCTCTCACGCCCTCACCAGCCGCCCCAAGATTTTGTCCACGTCTGCTGTATCTCCTGATAGTTTATGTCTTCAAAGTCTTACTTTTCTTCAAGTAGCTTATCAAAATGTTTTCCTAAACACACTTCCCTTTCTAAAAAGTTTTTCTCAATTACAATTGGTGTGAAAGCTGCAGTGAGCAGCCTCAGATGCCTTCCTTTAAAGTAGATTTTCCCTGTTAGCCTGAAGTAATTCCATTCCACTTTTGCTTTCACTATGTGGCACTGTATCCCTTTCATCTCAGAGAGGCAGCTGGCTCTGAGATGACTCTGGAAACATCTGTCCCTTAAAAGTTTTATTTGATTATCAACAGCGCATTATAACTAATCTCTAATTTTTGTCAGACATTTTTACTTGCACCTAATGAATAAAAAGCAATGGTATAAAAAATCTTTCTCAAGACACTGTTGGGAAAATCAAAAGATTTCAATGTGCGCTGGTTGAAGAGCCAGACTGAAGACAGCCCCGGAGGGGGGACTCCCGCACGGAAGCGGCGGCTGGGAAGGCTGCCCGGACGCGTTCCTGTGGTCCCATCCTGGTGCTCTCACGTCAGCGTTATTGCTGGAGATGGTTTTGCTTCTGAGGGAGCAGTGAGGATTCAGAAGGCCGGCACAGAGCCCTGCTGATCTGCTTGGCTGATTCCGACTCCCCTAAGCACCGACTCCGTGTGCCAAGGGATATGCCTGGCTCTCAGGCCCTAGAGTCACTTCATCTTAACACAGTGGAACCATCTCGCCCCACCCCCACTGGCAGAGGGCATGCAAGAAAAATAATTACACTTATGACTGTGAAAAAATATACTTTGGGGTCAATAGAGGTTTCCAAACCTCATTATTACTCTAACATTTTGACAATGATAAATTGCATTCCAACACTGTCTTCTGGGTTAATGCCAAAGGACTCTAGAAAAGTTATTAATAAGGGCTGGATGGTAAATGTTTTTAACTGGGGAAACTGAGTAATTCCCAAATCTGTACCACAGTAGGCAGAGTTACAGTGAAATTTCACTCAGCGTGAATTCCACCATGGCTTTGCACATTCAGTAAATGCAGCTTGAAGATTCGAGCGGGCGTGAGCTCAGGGCTAGCGTCAGCCGCGTTGCAGGAAGGCGGAAGGGGGAGGAAGGAGCAGCTCAGGCACTGCACGGAGGCGGCTGTTTCTTCTCTCTGAGCTCTATCCGCCACAGGCTGGCCTCGGCTCGCCTCGCCCAGGGGAGCAGTGTGCGAGGGAAGTTCCTGACCCCTGGGTTGAAGAAGGTGGACTGGAGCCCGTGAGCCCAGGAGAAGAGGGGTGGAGCTCAGGTCGAGTTGCACCCGGCTGCACTAGAGTGGTGATGGGTGATGTCAGGACGGATCCAAGCCAGGGCGGTCAGGGTGGGTCAGGAGACGCTACAGGTCAGTGGGAGGTCAATGCAGATATGCTGAGCAGGCAGCGGATGTCCCTGTCCCTACTTCAGAGTGTCTTTGTAATGGGCAGGGTGCAGGAGGGTTGTGTCTTTGAGACAACTGTGTCTTTGAGAATAAGGAGGACCTTCATGGGGACAGGGCCTTTTAAGGACGCCGGTGGCTCACATGAGCAGGTGCGAGTTCAGGGGAACGGTCCTGGTAGCCTGTGCTGGAAGGGCGAAGGGAGGGGGCTGCGAGGGGCTGGGGCAGGAAGACCCCCCCCCACTCCTGGCTCTGGACTCTGCCTTTGCATTGCTCCTTCCTCCCACCCAGGTTTTGCACCTGCCCGTGGCTGGCTGCCCAGCACTGAGGGGGGGACACACACTCGCCTCTCCCCAAGGCATTATTTGCGGAACAGCACGTATAATTGCTGGCTTCGTGTGCATTTACAGTGGATAAAATACCTAGAAGTTGATTGAATACTCGAACACTCAGCGATACTTCTAATCAAATCCAGATGCCTGTGATGTTACGAGCAAAGTGGTGTCTAGCTACTTTGGGGACACATCTAGGCACACAGGAGTCAGAAAACTTACAGGAAGTAAGAGTTTAGCGAGGAGGGAAGTGCAGGGCGTCCGGCTGAGGCTCACGGGGGCTCTGGGTGGAGTTGAGCGGTGATGCTGTTCCTTCTCTGTGGCTTCTCTCGCTGGCCCCTCCACCACGACGGGCACCCCTGGAGGGGCCAGGAAGCAGGAGCACCGTCCGCAGGTCTTCCTCACATCACGAGACCCTCGGACACGGGCGGAGGCCCTGCGTGTGCAGCTCAGGCAAGCCGGGTTGGGCTGGTCCCTCTCTACCCCCGCCCCGCCCCAGGGCCTCCCTTTCTTCCCACGGAGTGCCACGACCCCAGGGTTCTCCCCGTCGGATCTCCTCCGCCCTTCTGCTTCAAGAAACCTTAGTGGTCCTGTACATGCTCAGTAAAACAACTGTGTGGTTAAAACTGCTGGTTACTGGAATCCGTTATCAAGGTCTTGCTGAGAAAAAGGTGTTTTCACTGCTATTAAAATAATTCGCTCATTCTCGGGGAACAGCTGTGTGGCCACCACTCCCCTGGTACTTTCATGTGCAGCGTTTTTTGTCCTCCTCAGCACCCTGTGAAGTGGAATGATTTCTTTTCTGGTTTACAGATGACAGGCTGTAGCAGGATTTGAACCCGGGTCTGCAGAGGCTGGCACTGGGCAGTTTCCTTTCCACACAAAGAATTTCACTCACCTACACAGTGTTTTAAAAATGACATTTCCTTATTATTAAAATTATGAATGCTCATTGTTAAAGATTTGAAAAACATGCACGGATATAAAAAAGAATATAAAACCCAACAATTTTCCCAAAGGAAAAAATCATTAGTGCATCTTGATATATTTTATTTCCTTCTAAATGTTTTATTATACCTTTCTAAAGTATACTTGAGATCACTGCATACAAATTTATTTTTTATCCATTTTCCCAGTTAACAACTCATTACAAGCACGTTGTGTTCTTCGGTGCTAGTTGCCAGGACTGTGGCACCGTGACATGTCATCTGGAGACAAACTGTGCTGTTTCAAACTCAGGTTACGTGTGAAAGCTTTCTCCAATTTCTCTCTTTCAGAAAGAACCCCCATTGTGACCATCTTTGTACACAAGTGTTTGTCTGTGTTGTTGACTTTATTCTTGGGATAGAATCCTAGAAAAGTTCTTTTCAAAATGTTTCCAAAATACAGCTCTGCCCTCGGTTACCGTGTCACCCTCGGTTACCTGCCAGTGCTTCTGAGGGACACTGATTTTTCAAAACAAGACATCAGGAGACATTATGCCTCAAGTTACAGAAAGGGACCCTACTTAGGAGAAAGTTTAGTTGATGGAAAACATTTGTTTGTCTTTAAAACATCCCCCCCTCAATTAAATCTGGGGACCCTGGAGCCTCATTTCCTCACCCTTTTGGAAACTTACAATGCTGGAGTGGCACAGATGTCCCCAAATACAGGGAGCAAACACACGGAGTCTTGTAGGGGCGAGGCCTCTGTCCTGGCAGGTACGTGCACACCTCTCTGTAGGTAATGAAAGCTTAGAGGATCACACACACTCTGCCACTTCCTGGCATCAGGTTTTCCAACAAACCCTAATTTCTATGGCACCAAGAACTGCCAGTGGTGCGGGATGGAGCCTACTTTGCATGTCAGGGTGGTAACTTTGGGGAGCCGTCTTAGATTATAACGTACTGGGTAGCCACCTAGTGCTGGGTGAGCATTCCTGTAATCAAGACGTTCTTTGTTACCTAGTCCTCCTGGGATCTGCTTTTACTTTGTAACTTCCTGGGGCTGGTAGAACAGGCAGTGCCTGTGGAACACCACGAAACTCACCGGGTTTCACCAGGGTAATCCTAACGCCTGGCCTCGCCTGCCCTCGTGGGAAGAGGACTGGCCGAACAAACATGCTGCACATTGACAACTGGTTATTATTAACATGACTGAACGCTTCTCATCCAAGCACTGTGTCGGGGACTTCGCAAATACCGTTGAATCTGAATTTCTTTTTTTTTTTTAATTTTTTTTTGAGACAGAGTCTCACTCTGTTGCCCTGAGTAGAGTGCCATGGTGTCAGCCTAGCTCACAGCAACCTCAAACTCCTGGGCTTAAGCGATCCTCCTGCTTCAGCCTCCCGAGTAGCTGGGACTACAGGCATGTGCCACTATGTTGGGCTCATTTTTCTGTTTTTAGTGGAGATTGGATCTCGCTCTTGCTCAGGCTGGTGTCGAACACGTGAGCTCAAGTGATTCTCCTGCCTCGGCCTCCCAGAGTGCTGGGATTACAGGCAGGCATGAGCTACCTCGCCCACTGCATTTGAATTTCAACAACAATGATAATAAATGCAGTAACAATTATGACAATTTTACAAGTATAAAGATTGGAAAGTAGGAAAACAACACTCTTTATTCACAGATGATGTGATTGTGTACATAAATAAATTATTGGAGTTAATAATGAGTATAGCCAGGTTGTTAAATTAATATATAAAATTAAAAGAACACATTTTTATATGTAAGCAACACAGTCTGAAAATAAAATTTCACAAAAGACACTTAAAACAACATGAAAAACATCAAATTTGTAAAGATAAATAACTCAGAATGTAATGCTTCATGAAGAACACTATTAATGAGAAAAATTTAAAACTCAACAAATAGAAGGGCCTATTATATTTAGGTACACAAAAAGTCAATATTGTAAAGATGTCGACTCTTCAAAGTCAATCTATAGATTTACCGCAATCCCTGTCAAAGCCCAACAGAATGTGTATGCGTTTGTTTAACTTGACAAGCTGGTTCTAAACTTTACGTGGAAATGCTACGTCAAGACACACTTCCAAAGAGGAGGATGATGTGAGCATCTTCTGTTTGAATATTCAAACTTATATAAGCTCTGAGGGGGTCTCCCTGAGGTGCTGCCAGTTTCTTGACGCAGATGATGGTTATATTAGCGTTTAATGTGGGATATTTTACTAAATTGTGTGTTTTTGTTTTGTGCATTCTTTAGGTATGGTATGACACAAAAAGGAGTTTTAAAAGGGTGATATAAGATTTTAAGAGTGGCCATGTTCCTCTTTAAAAGCCCTAAATGTTCCTGGTTTTAAAAAATCGATCTCTTTTGTCACTTAAGCAAATGATCACTTGAAGAAACCAAAAGCCCCGATATCAGCAATTCTCCATTTCTATTGAGCAAGGTGTGCAGCCCATCAAGGAAACTGCATTCTGGGACTGGACTTTTAGGACCGTGCTGGCAAAGGGAACAATGGAATGACGCTCTCTCCCTCCTCTCTTTTCACTTCTCTTTCCCCTCCTCTTTCCCCATCTCCCCTGCTGTGGTCTGAACGTTATGTCCTTTCCCTTTCTCTCCCCAGTTCATATATCGAAATCCTAACCCCCAAGATGATGGTGTTAGGAGTGGGGGCTTTGGAGGTGGTTAGGTCACGAGGGTGGAGCTTTCACAAGTGGGGTTAGTTCTTTATAACAGGGGCCCCAGAGAGCTCCCTCAGCCCTCCCACCAGGCGAGGCCGTAGTGAGAAGAAGACCACGAAGAAATGGGCCCTCCCCAGACGTGGAATCTGTCGGCACCTTGATCTTGAATTTCCAGCCTCCAGAACTGTGAGCAATAAAGTTCTGCAGCTTGTAAGTCATGCAGTCTGTGGTATGTTGTTGCAGCAGCCTGCATGGACTAAGACATCCCCCCTTCCTGATCTCACCTTGGACTCCAGTAAGCAGGGTCACTTGCGGCTCTGGGAGTTCAAGCTTCCAAGAGACCCCTGGCCAAGGGTGTCCCCACACTTGGCTGTCAATCTGAGTATCTCCACTGGGGTTAAGGCTTGCATGACAATGAAACGCAAACATGTAGGAGCACTAACATAGCAACTGGAGAGCAGCCAGCAGCGCATGCGCCACAGATACCATGGCACGCGTGTGGTGTGAGCAGCACTTGCTGACACCACAGCCTGCCCCTGGGGCTCCTCTCGTGGAACCGCATTCCTACGCAGCAGGGAAGCATAACGCCTGCTTCCTTTTTACCTCTGTGGGGATTGTGGAGATTAGTTTTAATTAAACTTATTTACTCTGGGTTCCTCTGAGGAGTGGTTTTAACTAATATAAAAGAGCAAGAACAGTACTTCCAATTGGAGTGATATTAGTGAGCATTGATGAAAGAAATCCAAGATTATGTGAATAATCATTCAGTTAAAAGGTTTTTTTTTATAAATACTGTGGGGTATTGTATTGAAATTAGAACTTTCTTTTAATTTTCTTGACTTTTGAATCTTTGAATTGCATTTAAACATATTATTTTATTGATGGTGACATGCTTTAATATAATAATTTTCTCTTCTAAAATAACCTATTATGTGTTCTGAGTTTTAAACAGGAAAAGTATTCTTCAGATAATAAGGCCTTTATATATTTTGAGAGTGTGCCCTTGTAATAAGATGTAAAGTACTTAATCTCCTAAGCTGCACAATCTTTCTGTAATATCCATGGGGAATTCATAGGTATTAAATTAGCTACAAGGAGCTTTGAAAGTGTTCTACAAATGTGGTAAAAAGATATTGAGAAATCAAGAAAGATATTGAGAATTACAAGAAAAAATAATACCACCTAGTCCACTAAAATTCAAGTGCAGTTTATTATACCAAGTTTTCCACTTATTCGGAACTTCCTGAGCTGAAGTACTATACATTGCTAGACTCAGAAGACGGTTGTTCACCTCCGAGCTCACTTGGCAGGAATGCATGGGGCTTGCCAGCCTGCGGCCTTCTAAATAATTTGAATTTCTCGCATCTGCTTTTCTGACAGAGGCCAGCGTGGTCACCTCTGTTGGGATGCTGGTCCACAAATTTCAGTCACGCACATCCTGTATTTCGAGTTAGGTACCAAATAATCTTTCTAGGTTTTGTGAATGTAATGGGATCATGGGGATTATGAGCTGAACATTCTTCTGAGCCCAGCTATTGGTATCCACTTGGGGTTGCCAAAAGGTCTGGTCCATTAGAAAAAAAGCTGTATTTTCATCATAGTTTGATTTAGGAGAATAATTTTGTTATGTGTGGTGCTTTGTCCCACTGGAATATGAGAAAGAATTTCTTATATTTGTGTTTTACATTTCTTCATTATGATAACCTGCTAAAATAATAACTTCCAAATTTAGATGGTAGAAAAGCCACCCAAAGTGGATAGATTTCTAAGAAAAAGGGAGACTGGGAAGATCCGGTAAATCTGAATCCACCGTTCCTTCCTCTAGGAAGTTCAGCACCACGGTCAGTTCTAGAGGGCTGCTGCTCCTCCTGCCCCTCCAAAAAGCAGAATTTGAAAATTATTTGGGTGTGGTGGCTCATACCTGCACACCCAGGTGCTTCTGTTTAGGGTACGCCTAGGCAGGGCCGCTTCTGGACTAAGTCCAAGGCCCCTGTGTGGGCCCTGCTCTGAGGGCGATGTGCATAGAACAAACACAGACAAACATACACTTGTGTAGGGACACGTGGGTATTTCCACTCAGTACCTGCCACTCGGCACCCACAGAGTGTGGCCCTGAACCCTAAACCTCCTACCTCATAGCTGACAGCATTCAGGCCTCCAGACAACTTTCACCGAATCTCTAGAGTCTTTGAAAGCCAGGAAAGGCTGAGAGTCTCACGCCTGCTGCCGTCAGAGACAGACAGGACTTTGCCGCGTGAGGAGCTGGGAGCAGCGGAGGCGCGTGGCTGGGTCTGAGGCATGACGACAATCCTTCACGTTGGCACCTGGCAGGAGTTCAACAACAGAATTGTGAACAGCTTCATTTCTATACAAAATGTTTAATAAGATTGAATTGTAGTTTTAAATATTTACATAATTGCAGATTTATTTATGTAATTTTGATTTAAAAATTTTAGTTTATTAATTTTAAATAGTATTTGACCTTCAATTTTTAATAAATAGTTTAAGTATCCTATAAGAAAAATAATTTGGGTGAGAAAATACATAAATTATTAATATTATTTTAATTCTTAAATTAATGTACTTATATATTTCATATATTTGATTTATATTTTTAATGGAAATATATCAAATTTTATATCTTTCAAACAGCATCTTATATTTTAATCTGAATTATTATATATTATAAACTAACGAATTACCTTAGTCATGGAGAATAAAAGTAAGTCAATTTTTTTTGTAGAAATAAAACATATAGAAGCAGAGCTCAGAAATGAAAAGCTGAAAAGGAAATAGGAAAATCTTTAAAGAAGAATTTCTGCTTAAATTAAAAAAAAATCTAGAAACCAAGAAATTGACCAAACTTTTGCTGAGTGTGACTCACAGAAAATTTGCAAACAAGCTATTATTTGTTTTAATTATTCAGATTTAATTATCGAAAAAACAATAAAAATGAGCAAGAAAATTATTCTTACCAGATATAACACTTGAACAGGTTGGATAAGATCTCTTCATATTTTCTATTAAAGGAAGATTGAATTTTTGATCAAACTACGAAAATGGACAAGACTAATTCTTATCAAATCCACAACTAGAAGCAACAAACATAGCTTCAGCCTTCTGTTAGACTATGAGGGAAACGATATTCATGAAATTGGTAAACTGAGCAAGAACGATGAAACCTCATCACATCATTTTGGTACTGTGTGAATGCTTCTGGCAAACACAGTCTGATTTAAATCGATGATTCTGATTTTCCTTTGGATAGATAGGCTTGACAGAAAATTTAGTATTTTACGTCAGAATTCTTTCACATGGAGAAAGTGTAGAAACCAACTTTTATATTTTAAGTTCAATGTATTTTGTAACTGTTTTTTCGTATTTTATAGCTTTGCTTTGGCTAAGATGGTATTGATAGTTAGAAACTCCCACATTCTTAATTATAAAAACATAAAACGTCACTTGGACATAAAAATCACACGTATAGTTACTACCCCAGGAAAAAGTCTAGATAAACAGCAAACAATCATCAGTGTTCAAGACAGACATCTGGACACTGAATTACATTAATGTGATGTTATTAAAGGGTGATGTTTTATGCCCAATATTTAGCAAGCATGATGAAGAGGAAGATGATGATGTGTGTGTTTGTAGTACCACCAGTACAATATTTATAGAAAGCAATGGACATTTTCTAGTTTAGTCAAAATTATTTCAAAATTAGGGGACAGAATGGATGAACCTGAAATACAGACAAAAAAGGAAGCATATAAACATTATCAAAGTTGGAGAATTCAAATGAGATCCATTTTTAAACAATAATAAAGAGAAAAAATCATACATAAATGTTTAAAAAGTAAATATTACTCATTTCAACCAGAGTGTAGCAAGGACAAGCTATGTTGAACAACTAACCTTTATTGTGTACATTGCTAACTACTGAGAAAAAGAAAATGGAGATATCTGACTTAGTAGCTGTGTCATTGGTTTTATGTCTATCGTAAATTGTACAGGTTTGACTTAAGTAAAAGATGTGGTAAACGACTTTCACTTCTAGGCATCGATCTTAAGTATTCTCACCACAGCAAAAAACAAAAAAGAAAAAAGAAAAAATAGAAAATGGTAACTGTGTGATGTGATGGATGTGTTAATTGGATTGATTGTGATAATCATTTCACAACATGTATGAATACCAAAACATCAAGTTGCACACCATAAATATTTATATAATTTAAATCTGTCAATTATACCTCAATAAATCTGAAAAACGAAATGTAGTTCAGGGTATACCTATGGGAAAGACACTAATAATGCTGGTAAGGAGAAAAATACATAGGTCAGAATTCCAGCTGAAAATATATTTGTTACTAGAAGTCACGACTCATAATGATAACATTTTTGGAGCAATTTAGTTATTTGGCTCAAAAGAAAGTAGTTAGAAAAAATTTGTTTTAGAGAAAATCAGATTTTGCTCACATGAAATATGCATTGAAAGTGACATTCCAATAAAATATGAAAAATTAAAACCAGGAAATGAAAATGCTTGCATGACTCTGTAGAAGATCGTGTACTAATGGCTCTGAAACTAATTGTCCATTGTGAGTCACAATGCAGTGGCTATTGAAGAGAGATTCGGATAAATTGAGCAGCATTCTTCTAGTTTTGGTTTTCTTTATAATGTTCTAGAATTGAGCAATTTAAAAGAAGAATCAAAAAAATAAAATTAAGAATTAAGTAACTTAAGTAAATGAAGAATTAAGAAATTTATTGATTGGGTGTCCTTTTGTGGCTTATTTTTTTTAAAATAAACTTTTAGTTGTAAAACAGTTTCAGACTTCCAGAAAAGTTGTGAAGATAGTACGGAGAGTTCCCCTATATCTCATACCCGATTTCCCGTATTATTAACATTTTCATTAGTATGTTATGTGGGTCATAATTAACAAACCAGTAATGACATGTTATTATTAACTGAAATCCTTACTGTATCAGATTTTCTTAAATTTGCCTAATGTTCTTTTTCTGTTCTGGACTACATCGCAACCCTGCATGACATCTAGTAATCGTGTGTCCCCAGGCTCCTCTCGGTGGTGCTGTTTTTGCAGACTTTCCTTGCTTTTGATGACCTTGACAGCTTTGAAGCATGCTGGTCAAAATGTCCTTCAGTTGGGATTTGTCTGATGTTTTCTCATGATTAGACTGGGATTATAGATTTTGGGGTGGAAGAAGCAAAAAGCCATTCTCATCACATTATTTGGAGGATATACACTATCAGCATGACATTACTGTTGATGTTAACTTTGAACATCCGGCTGCAGTCACACTCGCCATGTTTCTGTCTGTGAAATAATGCCCACCTTCATACCGTACTCTTTGGAAGGGGTTGCTAGGTAGAGCCCATACTTAACAGCGGAGAGACGTGCTCCACCTCTTTCAAGGCAGCACATGGATTATCGGAAATTCTTCTGTGTGAGAGACTTGTTTACTCTTCTCCATTAATTAATTTATTTAATCATTTATTTATATCAGTGTGAATTCACGGATTCTGTTTTTGCATTTTGGGTTATAATTCAGTAACACTTTGTTCACCTTATTGCTCCGGTTGTTTCAGCCTTCAACCATTGAGACTGTTTTAGTTGGCACCTTCGTCATAGTTTAAAATTTTATTTGTTATTAAAATAATTTTATATTCTATTATTATCATTTGTCACTTCCTTACTTCCTGGCACTACAAGGTGCTCAAGGCTCATTTGGTATATTTCTTCCCAGTCCCAAAATCCAGCATTGCCCTGAGGATCCCAGAGTACTTTCATTGTGGAATACTATTCAAAACCAGGATCTGAAACCTAGATGTACTTGCTGCCACTGAGGTGCTGTTGCTTCTAGTTGCTGCCATCTGAGCAAGGACGTGTACGAGTGTCTCCCCGCCTGTGTATGTACAGGCTGCCTGTGTTCCAGCTCCTGCACTTGTCTCTAACCTTCCATTCCAACAGTGAGAAATCTGGCTCCTACCATCCACCATCCATTTACTCAGTTGTTCAATTCCAGTACACATGGACTGTGGTTTCAGAATTATTAACCTGTACCCCTATGGGAAGCACTTTATCAGCTAGAACACAGTGCTTAGGTGCTGTTTCTGTTACCTTCAGTCTTATAGGCGCCACACATTTTCAAAGTTGCTTAGGTTAGTACTTTTCTGCTTGCCTCTGAAGTGAGATTGTGTCATACACTTGTAACATAGTCACACACTTCTTCACAATCTGCATTTCATCCTGGGATCCCCTGACCTTTTAAGTAATTTTTTTTTTTAAAAACCTTTTTGTATACATTAAGATTACCTCTTTATGCTGCAAAACTATGATTTTTGCATTGTGTGTGTAGCCACCATTATAATATCATACAGAATAGTTTTGGCACCCTAAAAAAAATGTGCCTCACCTATATACCCTTCTGTCTCCACTTTGAACCCCTGGCAACCATGGATTTGTTGATTGTTTTCACATAATTTTTTCTTTTTCAGAATATCATCTGATTGGAATCAGTTTATATCCTGTTCAGATTGGCATCTTTCACTTAGCAATATGCATTTAAGTTTCACTTGTGTCTTCTCATGGCTTATTGATAGTACATTCCTTTTTATTGTGGAATGATATTCCACCATACAAATGTACCAGTTTGTTTATCCATTCATATATGGAAGGACATTTTGGCTGTTTCTAGGTTTTGGTGATTATAGATACAGCTACTATAAACATTTGCATGAAGATTTTTAGGTGGATAAAAGTTTTTGAATTAATGGTGATAAATACCTGAGAACATGGCTGCTGGATCATATGATAAAACTAAGTTCAGCTTTGTGAGAAACTGCTAAACTGTCTTCCACAGCGGCTGTACCACTTTGCACACTCACTAACCATGAATGAGAGTTCCTGTTGCTTTGTATCGATGCCAGAATTTAATTTTGTAAGTATTTTAGTTTTTAGCCAGTTCTAGTCAACTTAGCCATTTTAATAGATATGTAGTGTTAACTGCTTATTGTTTTAATTTGCATGTCCCTAATGAAAAGTGTTGAACATTTTTCATGTTTATTTGCCATCTGTAAATTTTCTTTGGTGAAAGTGTCTATGTCTTTTGCCCATTCTAAAATTTGGGTTGCTTGTTTTCTTATTGTTGAGTTTTAAATTTCTTTGTATGTTTTGAATAATTTTTTTAACATATTGGATTTTTCAAATAGTTTCTTCCATTTTGTGATTTGTATTTTTATTCTCATAAGTTTCTTTTACATAGCAGAAGTTATGAGTTTTAATAAATTTTAAGTTATCGATTGAGTTTACTTTCACGGATCATTCTTTTCTTGTATCTAAAACCTCCCCACCAAAGCCAGGACTTAAAGTTTTTGTGAAATGTGTAACGTCTGTGTCTAAGTATTTTTTTCCATATTGATATTCAATTGTTTTAGTACCATTTTTTGATAAAAAATTATCCTTTCTATATTGAATTGCCTTTGCTCCTTTGTCAAAAATTAGTTGACTATATTTATATGGCTATATTTATGGATTCTCGATTCTGTTCCATTGAACTATTTGTCTATGCTTTTGCCAATACCATGCTGCCTCAATTACTGTAGCTTTATAGTAAGTCTTGAAATAAAGTAGTTTGAGTCTTCCAACTTTGTCCATGCTATTATTGTTGTTGTTGTTCTTCTTTATTGTGCTGTCTATTCTAGGTTTTTTTTTTTTTTTTGCTTTTGTTACAAATCCTAAAGTTAGTTTGTTGATTCCTACAAAGCAACTGAGAGGGATTTTGATTTAGATTGCCTTGAATTTGTGGATCAAGTTGGGAAGAAGTAACATCTTAAGAATATTGAATCTTTCTATCCATGAACATAGAATATCTCCCCATTTATTTAGCTTTTCTTTATTTCAACAGTGTTTTATAATTTTCTGCATCTATGTCCTACATATATTTTTGTTATGTTTATGCCTAGTCATTTCACTTCTTAGTGATAGTATAAATGATGTTTGTATTAATCAGGTTCTCAGAAAAATAGAACCTACGGAATATGTGTGTGTGTGTGTGTGTGTGTGTGTGTATGAGAATGGGTATGTATGTGTGTGTCCTATTAAAGACTTCAACTCATTGAATGAGGCCTACGCACATTACAGGGTGTAATTACATTTACTCAAATTCTACTAATGTAAGTGTTAGTCAAAAAAATACTTTCACATAAACATATATAACGTTTGACCAAGTATCGGAGCACTGTGGCTCCATCAAGCTGATGCAAAATTAACCATCACAGTATTTTATTATTACAAATACCAATTGTTTATTTCTGGTATGTGGAAACAAATTTACTTTTGTATCTTATGAATGTATTGTAAGACTTTGTTCTACATGCTTATAAGTTCCAGGAGTGTTTTTGTTGGGCTTTTCTACCTAGACAATAATATCTGTAAATAAAAACAGTTTATTTTTTTCCAATCCACATACATTTCTTTCCTTTTCTTTCTTTATTGCACCAGCTACAACTTCCAGTACAATGTTAAATAAGAATGGTGAGAGGGGATATTATTGCCCCTGATTTTTGGGAAGAGTCCAGTCTCTCATCTTTAAGTATGATGTTAGCTTTAGGTTTTTAATAAATGTTCTTGATCAAGTTGAGGATGTCCTCTATGTTCAGAGTTTGCTGAGAGTTTTATCATGAATGGTTGTTGGATTTTGTTAAATGTCTTTGTTAATTGATGTGATCAAATGATTCTTTAGCCTGCTGTTATGAAGGATTTGATTGATTCATTGTTTAATTTTTAATGTTGAAACAGCCTTGCATACCTGAAATAATTCCCACTTGGTTGTGTATAATTTTTTTGTACATTGATGGATTTGATTTGCTAGTGTTTTGTTGCAGTTTTCTGCCTATATTAATGAAAGATATTGGTCTACAGTTTTTATTTCTTTTCATGTCTTTATCTGGTTCAGGTATTAAGATAATAGAATGAGTTAGAAAATATTCCCTCTGTTTTTATTTTTGGAAGATATTACAGAGGATTAGTATTATTTCTTCCTTTAAATGTTTGTTAGAATTTGTCAGTGAAACCATCTGGTACAATGGTTTTTTTTTTTGGATGGTTATTAGTTATTGATTCAATTTCTTTAATAGATATAGGGCCTTTTCAGGTTGCTGTTTCTCCTTGTGTTGGTTTTAGTAGTTTGTGTCTGTCAAAAAATTAATTCATTTCACCTTAGTTATCAAATTTTAGGATGTAGAATTGTTCATACTATTTTTTTATTATCCTTTTTTATGCCAAAAGTCTCAGTAATGAAAACCATTCTTTCCTTTCTTATATTGGTGATTTATATTCACATTCTCTCTCTCTCTCTTTCTCTCTCTCTCTCTCTCTCTCTGTTATCATGGTTACAGATTTATCAGTTTTATCGATCTTTTTAAAAAACTAGATTTATGGTTCCTCGACACTTTTACTGAATTCTACAGATTTGGCTAACTTATGTTTTCATTTTAATTTAGTTCAAAGTATTTTTTAAATTTCTCTGAGACTTCTTTTTGACCTATGAGTTATTTAGGAGTGTGTTATTTAATTTTCAAATATTTGGGGATTTTCCAGCTATATTTCTGATATCAATTCCTAATTTGGTTCCATGGTAGTCTGAGAACATACTTTGTATGATTTCTATTCTTTCAAACTTATTAAGATGATTTTCAAGGTCCTTAGCATGACATTGAGTGGGTTCTATGTGAGTTTGAGAAGAATGTGTATTCTGCTATTACTGGCTGAAGTATTCTAAAAAATGTCAATTAGATCAAGTTGATTGATAGTGTTGTTTGGGTATATCTTGATTTTCTGCCTGCTTGATCTATCAGTTGCTGGCAGAGTGGGGGAGTCTCCAGCTATGATAATGGAGCTGTCTTCTTTCATTTTCTCAGATTTTTTCTCATGTATACTGACACCATTATTTTCAGGGTCTCTTTTTATCACTGATCTTCCTTGTTCTAAAGTCTACTTTGTTTGAAATTATAGCTACTTCAGCTTTTTGTCATTAGTGTTAATGTGGTACAACTTTCTCCATCCTTTCAATTTTAACTTCTGGCTCTTTATATTGTGTGTTATTATTATTATTTTTCTTGGTAAGCAAAATGTAGGGGGTATTGTTAAAAAAATTCTCATCTGGTAACCTCTGTGTTTTATATTTTCTTAGGCCATGCATTTTAAAGTGATTACTGATAGAGTTGGATTAATATTTACTCTGTTATTGGCAGTTTTCTATTTACTTCATTTATCTTATTTCTTTTATTCGCTTCTTTTTCTGCCTTCTCTGGTTTTAATTGAGCATTTTATATAATTTTATTTTATCTCCTTGCTGAGCATGCCAGTTTTACTTGCTTTAAAAATTGTTTAGTGCTTACTTTGGAGTTTACAATATTCGTTTTTAAGCGATTTAAATTGACCTTCCAGCACCACTGCACCCCATGAGTGCAGTGCAGGCGCCTGTGACGGCGAGTTCCCAGTTTCTCCCTCTCTCCCTCCATGACATCGCTGTCATTTATTAACTGGACCACGTGCTGTGATCACCCGGTGCATTATTACTATCACTACTTTAAACAACAAGTTATCTTTTAGATAAATTAAGAAAAAAACAATATAAATATTTTACTTCCATTTATTCATTCTCTGATGGTCTTTCTTTTTTTAACACATTGACTACCACACTAGAAAAAACAATTTTTTCCCTGAGGCCACCGTGCTTTATTAAAACAATCCTTTCTAATTTGTTATTTTTTACTGTTTTCTGTGTATGAGTTATATGCAACACAATCCACGTTTTTAGAATTAAATTGTCAATATTAATTGTAACAATAAGAACATCAACAAGTAAGATTTTCAGGAACCAACTGCAAGGTTTTGCTGCACGTGGCCCCGGGCTCAAAATTAGCCTGAGTTAAACACAATTCACATGGCAGTCAGTGTGTTAAACGTAGATCTGGGTTTCTAGCCTGTATTGCTTTTCTTCTTCCTGAAGAGAAAACTCGTTTGAACGTTCTTGCAGAGCTGATCTGCTGGCGTTGCACTTTCTCACTTTGAGAAAGTCCTTATTTGTCCTTCATTTTTAAAGGATAATTTCACTGGATATAAAATTCCAGGCTGGTTGTTTTATTTTCTTCTAACGCTTGAGATATTTCACCCCTCCCTCTTCTTATTTCCATGATTTATGATGAGAAACACTGTAATTCTTATCCTTGATTTTCTATAGTTAAAAATTTCCCCCTGATTTCTTTTAAGATTTTCTCTTTTTCTTTGATTTTCTGCAGTTTGAATGTGACATGCCTATGGATGTGTGTGCGTGTGTGTGCGTGTGCGTGTTTTGGTATTAATTCTGTTTGGTGTTGTCTTAGCTTCCCGGATGTGTGGCTTGGTGTTGTCATTAATTTTGGAAATGTCTGGCCCGTTATTACTTTACATATTTCTTCTGGTCAGTCTCTCTTTCTTCTCCTTTTGATATTACGATTACACAAAGTTGTCCCACAGTTTTTGGATGTTCTTTTCTGGTTTTTGTTTTTATCTGCTTGTTTTTTATTGTTCACTCTTCTCTTTCTGTCTGGGAAGCTTTTGTGGACGGATCTTCAGGCTCAGGGATCCCGTCCTTGTCTGCGTTCAGTCTACGTAGGAGCCCGTGACAAGCATCTTTCACCTCTGCTTACAGCTTTCATTTCCAGCATTTCCTTTTTAGCTCTTTCCTAGAATTTTCACCCCTCTGCTTACATTATCCATCTGCTCTTGCATGTTGTCTACTTTTCCCACTGGAGCTCTGAACATACTAATCATAGCTATTTTGAATTCAATATCTGCTAATTTCCACATCTGTGTCATATCTGAGTCTGGTTCTGATGTTTATTTTGCCTCCTCAGAGTATTTTTTCTTGCCTCTTTGCATGCTTGGAATTTTTTTTTAAGTTTAGATAATTATAAATGGGGTACATAGGCCTTTAGTGTGAGGATTTATGTTGGTGTAGCTAGGAGCTGGGCTGCCTTTTAATGTTTACTGTAGCTCTGGGTGCTGGAGGCTTCAAATTCCTCTACTGTCCTTGTTTTTGTCTTCTCTGTTGTCTTCGAGCTTCTTTTGGAACTCCTCGTAGGTCCTAGCTGTGATCCGCTGCTGTTCTGGAGTCCTGCCGGCCGTCGTGGTGAGGGTAGGAAGGGGTGTCCCTAATGCCCCCACTGCGCTCAGTGGCTTGGTGGCTGTGACCTTCCCGGTCTCTCTCTGCAGGCCAGGTTTCACCTTGCCCTCCGTCCCTTCCCTGGTGAGCCACTTTGTTTCCTTGCAGCCTGGCCCCTGCTGACTGTTCTTCCTCTTAGGTGGCCAAGGGCTGGAGCGGTGTTAATGCCCCTAGTCCACCTGGGAAAAGGCTGTGGCGCGTGTTTCTCCCTGGAGAGCGGGCCTCGCTGTGGAGAAGGTCTGGGCGTCTGTCTTGGTTCTGTTTCCTCCCGGCCTCCTGCCATAGCCGCGAGTCATCTGTCTCACATCTTCACCACGGAAGCCTGGTGTGGGTCCAGGTAGGTAGTGAAGCCCATGAAAGTGTGGGCACCCCCTCCCTGCTGTGGCTTCCAGAGATTTCCTAGTCTCTTGCTGGTCCACACTAAGCCCCCAGCAATTGAAACCACTGTCATGTGTTTCTGCCAGTCCGTGGCTCCCGGGGCTCCTGCTCCAGGGGAGCAGCCTCGGCTGCTACATCTTCTGGTTATGCCTGTTTCTCTAGACTTTGGGGTGGTTGGTTGCCCTTCAAACTCATTTTCTGATAAACCTCAAAAATTTGTTTTGTTTTTCAGTTTGATGAGCTTCTAAGGATGGATGGGCGGGTCGGCTTCTAAATTCTTTACCTGTCGGAACTGAAACAGAAGACGTGGAGTTTGCTTTTGAGATTTCCTTTTCCTTTTTGGTTTTCAGTAGTTTGATTCTGAAGTGTTCTGACATGCTCACCCTTCCTTCCTTCCTTCCTTCCTTCCTTCCTCCCTCCCTTCCTTCTCCTCCTCTTCCTCTTCCTTCTCCATCCCATTTGCAGTTAGCTCAGCTTTTTATAACTATGAACTGATTTATTTTAATTTATTTATTTTACTCAATTTAGAAAATTATGACTGATTCTTTCTTAAGATTTCTTTTCTTCCACATTATATCTTTCTTTTTCTTTCGGGGGCTTAATTGGTTTCTCCTATAAATTCTTCTCTGCTTATTCCAAAGCCTGGGCCATCTGTGTATCTACCTATTAACTGCTTTTTTCCCTCCTCTTCATTGTGGTTCTTATTTTTCTGCTCCTTTTTGTGTCTAGCAATTTTTGACTTTATACTGACTTTTTTGGATGTTACATTGTAGAAACTTTGGATTTTGATATCTTTCTCTACGGGAAGCCCTGTTTGTTCTGGAAGGCACTGCAATTCCAGAATAGTCAACTGCCTGCCTATCTCGATCTTGCTGTGGGTTGGCTTTGGGCTTTGTCAGGAACAGATTATTTAGGTATATGCCCCTAAAGAAGAAAGCAGTTTCAATAACTGCTTTTTTATTTACCACATTGCCCACATCTGAGCCTGGTAACTGTTTACTATCTCATCAGCTCTCCTCTGTTTTTGCATTTTGTGCTGCTTTTTAGTTACAGAATCCTGTTAATTATCTGTCTCGCTGTTATTGGAGGCAGAAGTTTCCTGGTCTTTTTTTTTTTTTTTTTAATAACGTAGTCTTAGCACTTCTTTCTTCACTAATAATCTTAAACATTCCTCTTCCATAGTCTTTGACAAATTGCTTTGTAACCTAAATCACCGATCTTGTTCAATGTATCTCCTGCCGACTCATCACAGAACATCTTCTCTCCTGTGTGTGTTTCAGTGTTTGCTTGTAAGCTCATTTCTCCTTCTTTGTTCCAATCTTCTCTGTGGAAGTCAATGTTCCCCAAACCCTGGAAATGACACTATGACACCATTTGCCTTTGCTTTGCTTGACAGTCCAGGAGTTTTGCCAATTTGGGACTTTATAGAAGTTATGATATTAACTTAGCATTCCCCTACCATGTGAAAAAATTAAATTTGAACTTCCTGTCAGTGCCTGGTACTGATGGTGTTTAATTTCTCATCGTGGACATATTTTTCCATTGTATACTCCTAGTAACACACGGATTTCCTTATCGCTTTCCTGGACTTGTGGGTCTTGTTTTTCTAGATCTGCTACTGAGAGAGAACCCTTTCATGGTGCTGCATTTTTGCAGGAGTCTAGATTTCAGCTTTCATGATTAAGAGGACATGGCCACGTCTCTTATTCCTCATCCAACTCCCAGCTGTACAGTCTCACATCCAGTTCCTACAGCCTCACGTTTTCCTGGAACGTAGCAACATCTCATGTGTTACTGATCTGACTTTGAGTTCTCTTTATGTGTTTAGTACCTGCGGACATTCTTTCTTTGTGAGTTTGACTACCTTGGTTATTAATTGTTTATTTTGTTGTGTCTAATTTAATTTCTGTTTGTTTTTGTAGTGAAAGAAGGATTCTAATTAGCTCAAGTCCATCAATATTGGAGGACTTAATTTATAAATGATGTATCTAAGTCCATTTAAAGGAAAATTGTGACACAAAGTGGTAAATGAATGAAGGCTTCACAACCGTTGGAATCCAGGGTCGTGGTGGGAGAACTGGGTTATCTCACAGCATGCGTGGGTTACACCATGGAACTTGCCCAGCCAAACAGAGCCTGCACAGTGGCAGTCTACACCACATTCCCATTGCAAACACCAATTTGGTTTTAGTAAAATAACACAACACATAGTATTAAATTCAACAAAAGTATCTAACTAATAAATTAAGGCTAAATGACAATTTAATTTGTCAACTTATTTTAGTTTTATAGTTGTATAAAAGCTACAAGCATAAATATTTCACATTTAGTTTTATTAATATGTTTGTACATTTTTAAGTATCATTATACCAAAATTATATTAACACTAGCAGTCCATGAAAATGTTTTAATTTAAAATAGTTATAATTAACTAGCTTGTGTAAATTGTCTACGCCATAAGAGCCTTAGAACATACACAGATGAGAATGTTTTCTGCCATATGTTTTAAATTGTGAGCTGTATTTTTTTACACCTCTGTGCCACCTGAGTTAGGTAGCACTTCAAACATTCTCATGCCACCAAATGAAACAAAGAAGCTAAAACTGATGGTTGAGTTTAAACTATTATCCTAAGCAAAGTGAGTTCACCATTGTCACGAGACAGCAGAGTTTTTGGAGATTCCAGGTGGTTGTTTCTCATTCCCCGTGGCTGGAACAGGCACTCAGCCATGTCTCTAGCCTGGCTGGGCACGATTTGGGGGTGACAGGAACGAGGTGTTGACATCAGCCACATCTTGGTCCCTCCTTAAAGTGGGTCTGTCTCCCTCTGAGGACCTTGGCACCCACCTGGAGGAGGAGGTAGCAGAGTCTGCTGTTGGGGACATGAAGAATGCAGTGACAATATGTGACAAATCTGACAATATGTGACAAATGACAATATGTGACAAATCTGATGGCAGAGGCCAGAGTCTACAAGATGCTCTCTTATTCTCTTCCTTTTTCCTTCTGGGGCCGCTTCCCATTTGTGAGTTTTCCTACCCCCCAGTGCAGTGTGGGAAAAGATACGGCTGCGAAGTTTCCTTCCTTCACCTTCTGCCCTGCGTCGCTTCACTCCGTTCTCCCAGGCTGCACTCCAACGCCAGCACGCTGGCACGCCATCTTTCGAGACGATCTAAGGACCATTTGCTTTTTAACACAAAGAAACAGAAAGGATAACTCAGTAGCCAACGATGCAGAAAGCTGCACATTTACGCCACACTGTGGGTCCGCTCTACTCTGGGTCTTGAAGGGGTGGAAAAGAAACCAGCAGCATCTTTTTCTCCTGTTCATCCTTTATGCGCTCCCTCTGCGGGCTTGCCGCTGCCTCTGGGGCTGAGCCCATCTGTTCCTTCTCCCTCGAGTTTTCTGCCTGGCAGTTTTCCAGAAAGGGACATAAAAGCCATTCTTAGCTCCAGTTCCAGGGTAGAAAAATCAAAGCTGCTCCTTCCCTAGTACATCGAAGATGAAAATCAGGGCCCCGTTCCAGATCTCTCCAAGGGGAACCCACGGGCCTTGGCGACTGGTGGAGGGAGGGTGAGGATGTAGGGTTAAGTCTAGGGAGGAGAAAGGAATTAGCCTTTTTAGCCTGGGTGGCCGGGTAGGATAACCATTGGTTGCATGTGCCCTGGGCTTATCTAAACAAATGCACAGGAATTTTCCCGATGGTGGGAAGGCGGGGGGAAGCCGCAGCTAAAGGAGAAGTGTTGTCTGTGCTTCTGCAGGAGGGGGCTCCGAGAGTCGGAGAGTGCAATTCTGGCAGGCACTGCGGACATTCCGGGAGCAGAAAATGTCGGGCTTCCCCATCGCCCTCTCTTGGTGGAGAACCTGAGGGAACACTGGGGTTGCCGCCCTCTCAGCCGTTCCTGAGCTGCAGGAGGAGATGGCAGCCAACACCGCAAGGTGCTCCAGGCTCCCCTCCTGTGCTCTGTGGTGAGAAGGAACTCAGGAAAACAGCCATTCTCCAAGCACAATAGGCTTCTCTTCTGACACACAAACGCTGTTCCTTTCTCTTTTCTTTTTGCATTAACAAGGAAAAAAAATTACATTCGAGTCTAACTCCAAAAGCTACAGTTATATTTTTGGTTGTTCTCATCTTTGTGATCAAATATTGAAGGTGAATGTGGGAAAATTAATGCCTAGGTGAGGCTGCTGCGTTATGTAAGAGCCACGGGAATGAAACGTTAGGTGTCATAAATCGAGAGTTTCAAATCCGGCTTTGAAACCCTGGGACTATCGCTGCACTCTTACTTGGACTGTATTTTGGATTGCGAGAAATCGATATGAAAAAGCATATACCAGGAGCAACATAAAGAAATGTGCTCAGTGACCTAGAAGCAAGACTCAAAGAGCTTGCATCGGTTGGCTTGTGGCTGGGAGAACTGCCCGTGTCAGAGACAGTGAGGGCGAACTCTGTGAAATCACCAGGAAAACGTCATCCCCTCCGACCCTGCGAGTGCAGAGTGGCGGGTGAGCAGGAGCGCTTAGAACCTGCAGTTGTTTGGGTTCACGCGGGCGTGAAGGAACAGGTCCAGCAAAATTTTCAAGAATGTGAAGTTTAGACATTTATAAAAGAATGCAGGTTTATTATTTTTAAATACACGTCACTCCTGACGGGTGCAATGCACACTATCTGGGGGCGTGGGCACACTTATAACTTTGATTCAAATGGTACAAAAGCAATTTATGTAACCAAAATGTTTGTACCCCCACAATATTCTGAAATAAAAGAAAAAGAAACAAAAAATTACATGTTCTAACTCAAACTGGCTATGGAAAGTGTTACCTATTTCAGGGCTTGATTTAACGAGGAATTATTCTAGTTCCTGTTCATATTTTGGTAAACTTGCTTACATCAATGTTTATTTCAGATATATTTAAAAGCAATTTAATTTCTTGAGTAGTAAACTTGTTCTTAAAATTGTTATGTATTTTAGCCTAGACACTGGTTTTCCTCAGAGCCCAGGGAAATGATTTCGCGGGGGCCCTTTGCAGAGGGCTGCCGCAGGTCCCTGCTCTGGGTGGCTGCGGGGACAGTGATGAATGAGTGCCATTTCCCAGGCTGCACTCTGCCAGCCTCCCCGGAAGGCTCCGTCTGCAGGTGCTGATGAATCCGACTGGTTTATCCAGCTCCAGGAGGACCCTCCTTCCCAATTAATCGCACACGCAGTTAGCACTGAGTGAGGTCTGCAAAGACAAACGCACACCGCTCCTGCCCTAAGGCGCTCAGGGTCTGGCTGGGGGTGGAGGTGCCTTCTGCAGACAGATGAGTAACACCATGTGTCAGCGACCCTGGATGAAATGAGCACAGTGTTTATAGGGATGGGGGACAAAGAGGGGAGCAGTTAATTCTGTCTGTGACGGAGGGGGGTGTCCAGGAAAGTTATGCAGAAGTGACTTTGGTTTGAATTTTTAAAGAGGGGTTGGTTGAGAAACGGAATTCAAAATGAAGGAGCAGCGAAGGCTCAGGCCCTGGGTACGAAGCAGTGTCTTGCTGTGTGGGGCCTGTGAAGAGCCCCTTAGTGTGAACGGTGTGGCCGAATAGTGCCGTGCTTGAGTGTGTGCGGTGGGGGTGGGGACGACCTTTCCTCAGGGATCATGGCGGATGGAACCAGACAGACAGCAGCAGGGGCCAAGGTCATGGGCGGCTTAATTACCACCGTAAGTACTTAGATTTTATCCTAGGAACCATAGGGAGCTGGCTAACAGCTTTTTTCTTTCTTTTTCTTACACTTACTGTTTTTAAATAATTTTCGATGTACACGCAAGTTGCAAAGATAGCACAGAGAGTTCCCATACATCCTTCCTCCAACTTCCCGTAATACCAACATCTTATATTACCGGGGTGCATTTGTCAAAACTGGAAGATTAACACTGGACATGCTCTTAACCAAACCATGCACTTTATGAAGATCTCATCAGCTTCTCTGCTCAGGCTCTTTCCGTGCCGGGATCCCGTGCAGGGTCCGTGGTGCACTCAGTCCTCCTGTCCCCTCGGTCCCCACCAGCCTGTGACGGCCCTCGGTATTTCCCAACATTTTCACGACCTGACACGCTCGAAGGTGATTGCCCAGGCACCTTGAAAATGTCTCTCCATTTGGTTTGTGTGGTGGTTTTCATGATCAGATGGAGGCCGTGGACTTCTAGGAAGAGGACCCCAGAGGTGACATGTCCCCTTCAGCATCTTACCAGGGGTTTGTGGCGTCAGCATAACCCACCACGGCGATTTCAACCTGGATCACTCAGGTAAGGTGTTTTTGTGTGGTTTCTCCACTGTGAAGTTACTATAATTCCCTTTTTAATTTGGAGGAAGATTCTCTGAGGTGATGTAAATACCATTTTTGTTCTTAAACTTCATTGTGCGGTGGCCACAGGTTGAGTGTTGAGTGCTGCTAAGTATATGGGAGGCTCTTTCCTTCTCTGGGGACTTTGAAAATGGGATGTGAGACATATGTGGCATGAACAGATTAATAGATTCCAACGGCAGTGCAACCCCAGCTTTGCCAAATGCAATCACGCTGTGCCTTCAAGGCACAGGGTTACTGACCGCTTGTAAATGCCCTCGGAGACAGCCCACATTCCGTGTCCGTTTTTTGGTTCCTGAGGCATTTTAGCATAAGCTGTCTTATTTGTTACTCTTGGTAACTACTCTGTGGGAGTAGTATAGTATAAATACCATGTAGGAATAGTATCTTTCTGTTGTGTTGCCTTTTCATAATCCCCAATACTGATGGCTATAGAAGATCTTTCTCATCATGCATAATTAATGACACAAAACATTCAGTGTTGTGGATGTTTATCCTGTGTTTCTTCCCACACGTGGCTAAATCTATAACAGTCTGTGCAAAGACAGAGGCTCTGTGTGTCACATAAGGATGCAAGTACCTTGATTCAGCAAACACCCTAAATGCATGTGTCTCTAACCTCAGCTCTCTGCAAGTGAGACAGGAGAAACTGGTGGCTTCGTTTATCGGTGACATTGTTGATAAATAGCACAGTGTGGGAGACTGGTGCCTCTTTATGTTGTGAATTTTAACCCATGAAAGACAAATTTTTCCCTTCTGTGGTTGGCTAATATTAGGGGAATTAAAGATTTAATTTTTTTTCTCCACATCTCTATTTGTTTATAAAGAATGAAAAAAATACCCAAAGACATCGCCTAAGTGTCACTTAGGGAAACTGGGCAGGAAGCATGTTGGAATATTCAAAATAGCTCTTTTCCCATCTCTTCTCAGCCTTTTGGCTAAGATCAAGGGCAAAATGGCCCATTTCCGGCCACCATGGCACTGACACATGGTTTTGGGCTACAAGTTCTGAGTGGGATCTCCCCAGCCCAGCAGGGGCCTGTGGGGCAAGATGATTTTAGTCCAAAATGAGTATCTTTGTGCTCTGGGCCCTGTGCAAGGTGGAAGGCTGCACCAGGCCACCTGTGTGCGGAGCTGCTGGCATGGCAGCAAGTTGGGGGCTGCCAGAAATTCCCCTGACCCTGATTCAGGGCGACCCGGTGTACAGAGGCCTAGGGTCTGCGCACTGCACCCCTCGTCTGCTGCTCCTTCTGCAGTCGGGTTCCCCGGGGAGCGGACTCCGAGACAGCTCACAGGACGCAGGACGTTTGTGGGGCAGGGCCTGCGTGTCAACATCTGTGGAGGGGAAGGTGCAGGAGTGGGCAGAAGGGGAAGCTGGGCTCTGATGCAGGCCTGGCGGCAGCCTTGAGCAACCCCACAAGGCCCAGCAGAGTCGTCCTGGATGAGCCAGTCCTTTCTGCCCCTGTCTTCACCAGCCCCAGGTGTGAGCCTCCCCCTGGAAAGGCACAGTCCTGGGTGTGTAGGTTCCCTGCCCTGGACTCATCTCTGAGGGAGCAGATGATGGTTGTCCGTCAGCGGTGGGGGCAACAAGTCCTTCTTTGTAGACATCCAAGCTGTACACAGTTGTGTTCACCACAGCTTCTCCTCAAAGACCCTCCGTCCCATGCCCTCGGTGTGGCGTGTTTCTCCACAGCCTCAGAGAGAAAGTGTAACAGTCAGCTTAGACCACATCACTGTGTAACAAAGGGGCCCCACACCTCGGTGGCTTATTACAGAGGTTATTTCTTGCTAATGCTAAATATCCAATGCAGGTCACCTGTGCCTATGGTTTGCAGCCTCTTTGCCCTGAAGCCCAGCTGACATAAACCCCTACCTTGGGCATAAGCTCTGGGAAGAGAGAAAGAGCCCATACGGCCATGTGATGGCTTTGAAAACCTCAGGTCAGAAGGGCCAATGCTCCTCCCCCAATGCTTCATTGGCCAAAGCAAGTCAGGTGGTCACATTTGCCATCTATGGGGCAAGAAATATAATCCTCTCATAGGCCAGGCACAAGACAGGGGCGTGGTGACTATTTGACAATAATATTAATATACCCTACAGGAAAAGCACATGAAGACATCAGAAGAGTGGATCGGAGCTCTGCATAGAGGCAGGGGGTGTGAAGGCTGGACACTTGTCACTGAACTAGAACTTCACAGAAAGGAGATGGCCCTCAAAGAGAAAGGAGCTACAAATACTTGTGATGGTGCAAGAATGACTTTTGTCTTAAATTACCCTTTTTCCTCTCGAGTGTGGAAGGGCTAATCACAGCTCTTCCAGCTGCTGGGCAGGTGGTCCAGGAAGCAGAGCAGAGCTCGGTGGGAGGGAACGTTGCCCTGACAGTGACTCTTTAATACTTTCTTTCATTGTCTGGGTCTCCTCCTCCCACACAAGGCATTTGCATTTTCTCTTCCTTCTTTTCCAAAACCATTTGCAGAAAAAGCCCTTGAGAGGCAATAGTTTTTTTGACCGTGAAATCTAGCAAGAAACACTGTTTCTATTATTATCTGATACACATAAAAGGGAAACAAAATCTTTACATGACAGCACTTGCTCTTCCTACAGGTGCATTCTAATATCTTCTGTCCTACCCTATCCCCTGCACAATTGTCAATTGTGACCAATTAAATTGATTGATTTCACAAACCTCTAATAAGTTTGTATTATTTTTATTGTATTGATATAGTTACCTTTTATTCCTAGTTGGTTGAGTGTTTTTATCATGAAACGGTGTTGAATTTTATCAAATGTTTTTTCTGCTCAATTGAAAGGATAATGTGTTTTCCCCCTTAATTCTGTGTATTACCTTAATTGATTTCTGTATATTGAACTGCCCTTGCATTCCAGGAATAAATCCCACTTGGTCATGGTGAAAAAAAATTAGCAAAAACTGGGTAGCTTAAAACAATAGAAGTTTATTCTCTCACAGCTGTGGAGGCTAAGAGTCTGAAACCAAGACATCTTCAAGGTCATGTTGTCTTTGAAGGTGCTGGGGGAGAATTCTTGTTTTGGTGGTTGGCAATCCTTGGCTTGTAGATGCATCACTCCAATCTGTGTCTGTTATCGCATGTGGAAAATAAAAATAAAATCCTAAGCCCCCAAATGACTGACTGGACCCATTCTTGGCCAAACGGACCCCAGACAAACCTTAAAACTGAGTTCCTGACCATGACAGGATGGGAGGTCAGACTCACCTCCTTACACCCCCTCCCTCATTAATGCTGTCAGATTGTCTTCCCTAAGTGCTAACAGAGCCAGCCCTTTGGAAAGGCTCTGGCTCCACCACTGATTTCAATCAACTACCTAATGCTGCTCTTCCCTTTCTGCAGTTACGACACAGCAACTGACCAATGTTCCTTCCTGATAAGAGGCCACCGACCATGGAGTGGCTCTGACCTATCTACAGAGGATGCACAGTGAAGGTTTCCGTGTCTTTTGCTTTACCTTTAGATATCAGAGGGCTAAAAACCCCACCCTCAGATAATGCTGAGGCTGCCATTTTTTGGTACATGCGACCTATGAAGGAGCATGAAGCTCAGTTGTGCACGGGCACATTTCTCCTTCTGTGAATATTTATCATTCTTCCCATAGCCTGTTAAATGTATGTATTTGGCCATGCCGCTCAGCGTAAATTCCTGTTCCTATTGCCCTTCTTCCCTCAAAGTAGCTGCTTTTGGCTTCTGCCTCCCATCCTGCTGGAATGGCCACCTTGCAGCTGCAACTCTTTATGAGAAATAAAGCTCTTCTTTCCAAATTGAAGAACCTCGTCATTCTCCAGTCGACACCTGGCATTTTCCCTGTGTGTCTCTTCTCCCCTAATGAAAACATCAGTCGTGTGCAGTATGGCCATGCTGATGACCTCATCTTGACTACAGCTGTCATGACCCTATTTCCAAAGGAGGTCACGGTCACAGGCACTAGAGGTTAATATATGGAAGGACATAGTTCAACCCAGTAGAAGATCACAGTTGGAAATTTGAAAAAAACCCAGCCCATTAAGGTAAAAATCCCTTATACCTCAATGTTATGTTGCTACTCTTACATAAGTTATTATCTTTTAAAAGAGGACTAAAACTTAACTTGAAGGAATGGAATGTCACCAGTTCACTTCAGCAGGGCTTTATGTCCTGCATGGATGAGTCAATAAAAGATGTTCCTCTGGGCCGAAGCAGCTCTTCTGTGCAACACTTAGTCTTTCTGCAGGGTTTTAACTCCCACTTGCTTGAGAAGAATGACCTTGGCAGGTCAGCCCCTTCTGGTGACTCTGAGGTTCAGGCTCTTGTAAGAGGATTAGAGATATTTAGGGGTAGGGTTGTCTTATAGTTTTTTCCAAAATCTGAAACATCCAAAGCCAGAAACCTGAAAGTAAATGTCTTGGAAGCTATGTCCTTGAGATACTTCTAAGAGCAGAAGCTTCCAGCCTCCTTTAGATTCAAATAGGCAATTTACTGTCAGACTTTATTCCTTCTGTTAGCACATCAAGTCACACTCAAAGAGACTAAAGTAAAACCAGAAAATATTTTCATATTCCAAATAAAACTTATCAGTCAGATTCCAGGGGAGGTCAAATGACTCCCAAGTTGTTGAAACACAGAGCCGACACTATATATAAACACAGTTGAGACAATCATTGTCTCTGCCAGCTCTCGAGGAGTTGGAGCTGTCAAGCTCCTGTTGCTTCGTCTGAATGAGTGACATCACCTTTAAGTGCAGGGATGAAGGAGGACCTGCACCTGCCTGCCAGGGTGATGCCAGGAACCCCAGAAATGCCAATCAGAAGCACTGTTACTCCCATCCTTTGAATTTTCTTACTCAACTTTCTATTTCCATTAAAAACCATTCTCTAAAATTAACTTCAGATTGATAACTTTCATGTAGCTTCCATGCAGAGGTGAAATTTTTAACTACTTATTAGAAAGAATTCCCCCATGAGTTGCAATGAAATTGGATTAATCTTTGTTCAAGTCAGATGAATACTTCTGAAGTCTTTTTTTTTAATAGATTTAAACAACAAAATAAAACATACATGACCACGACCATTTATATATAACCATAGAATTAATTATGAATAGAGTTGTAAGACAGCTTTGAGACTGTTTTATTTGAGAGTATTTTAACAAGTGCAAGAAAGAAAGATTTGGAAAGTTGAACAATTGCCTACAAACTCATAACTGTATTTTATCAATTTCTTAAAACATTTCACATGTGACAGATTCCTTCCCAGGGATGAAGATGACATGTTTTGTCATGCCCAACAGAAATGATGGGGAGAAAAGAGGAAGCGAGCCAGTTTAGGGTACTGGACTTCCTTGGCATCAGCCAATGTGGCCTACGAATAGACTTGGTTACTTCATCCTGCCCAGGATTTTGTCATCTTTGTATTGTGGCATGTTTCAATCCCAGAGACCCTCAATCAGAATGTTGAACACCAGTGCTAATCCCCCACCCTTTGCAGAAATACCCTCTTGTTGGTAGCTCCCTGACCTGTTTAGTGGTCCTTGCATGGGTGGTGATCACACCTATATCTGAAATAGCTTTCAGCTGTAGAGGCTATTGGCAGAGGTGGTGTTTCCTTTATTAAGTAGAGATAAGGTTCAGATTCTAGCTTTTTGGATGAAAATTGGCCATTGTCTTTTATATGTGCTATTGAGTGATAATTTTAAGGAACAGTAAAATGATGACGCTCATAGAAAATACAATGAACACTCATCGAAAGTTTTATTTAACTTTTTAGTTAATGAGTATGATGTTATAACTGGTTCGAAGGAAAATTAAAGCAAATACACACATATGGACCATCAGGAATATAGAAATATATTTGCAAATAGATACAAAGCAGTCAATATCCACAGGGCAATAATCAAGTGCATCTCCACAAGCACAATTTGCTTTTCTATGAGCAAGAATCGTTCGCACTACTGTCGGTGTTCTACAGTGCCCACATTTGTGTCATAGCTCCAAGACACTTGCAGAATTCAGTGATTCTTTTCACATCTCCACGGTGGATACTGAATTCTGAGCATGTTCCTTAACGGGCATGTTGCACAGTGCCTGTCACAAGCCATCAGGGATACCCTGCGGCCTGGTCCAGTGACTGCTCCCACTTGACAGCTCTGTGGGGTTTTTATTTCATCCATGAACTTCTTGCCTTGGCTTTTAGACACAATTTTAAGAAAGCCATAAACTTACTTATCAAGATATTCCTCTTTGAAAATACTGGGAATAAAACGATTATCAGTGGACGCTGGTTCTCCCATTTAAGTGAAATGTGAAACGTCAACCAGTTCAGAAATAGGAGATGAAAATAGCTCATCAACCAAGCCACCCACACCGACCAAGTCACCATTGTAACCAGCTTTCTAACTGTCTGAAGCAACGTCTTCTAAATATGGACTCTTTTCCAGGCTTTATGTTAAATGAAACACTTCCAAACTCTTATTTATTTTAATCCTCTGGATTCCACAGCTCCATCTGATAGACGAAGAGACTGACTTTCGTAGTAGACTTGCCGGGACTGCAGCCCGAGTGCTGCGCCGAGAGCTGTGTGGACGCAGGAGAGAGACGTGTGGGTGTTTTCGTCCACAGAGTGCCTGCGGAGCACCGTTCTCAGAAGCCCGATTGCTAAGATTAAGCATGAAACTGAAACCCAGGCTTGGCGGAGCTGGGGCTCTCTGAGAGACGCGTGCCTCTCTCCTGCCATCCTCGCCTGTCAACTGCTCCCCAGCTGGGCAGGGAGAGTGGGTGGGACTCAGAGCCCTTTAGCACAAAGAACAAATAGGCCACGGCTGAGAGTTGGATTGTCAAATAATTTAAATTAAAGATACCTTAAATGCTTAAAAAATTTAACCCCTTGAATTAAAGTTTGAGACATAGGGAGTTTACTGATGACCAGAGCTGTGACGTCTTACTTGTCCTACGTTGACTTACAGAGTATTTGCTTTGTTAAACTTTCTAAACGTCGCTCGGTGTTGCCTGCTGACAGAGTAAACCTTGCCCCCTTCCCTGACCCCATGCTTGGCCGTGGATTTGGCCATCACTCAGGACAATGAAATATTTTCACATTTGAATTTAGAAGAGGGATTGAACAGCATACTAAACAAGTTTTTAACAAATCTTGAGCAGCAAGCTGTCTGCGTATAGAAAAAATCCCTTTATCAGAGGAAGAGAACATTATTATGAAGGCACTGACTCGCTCCAAAGGGTGTGTGTTGGCAGCTCTTGTTTTTCCACAGTGACATCATCCAGATTGGAATTATACCAAAAATCTTGTTTTTCCCTTCATGAAATTATAAAATTAAATTAAAAAAAATCTTTAGACTATTTGCCTTAAAAAAAAACTGAAGTACAGAGGCGGTGTTCAGAGCAGGTGCTCAGTTTCAGACCCTGTCTCGCTGTTCTTGCTGTGTGGCCTTGGAGAATTACTTAACATCTTCGAGTCTCTGTTTTGTCATTTAAAAATGACAATAATGATCGTTCCCATCTCATTGCATTGAAAATTAAACAAGTTAACATCAGTATGTAACAAATGCTCAATAAATATTTTCGGGGTCATTGTTATTTCTTAAGGTGGAGAAGGAGAACAACCTTAGATGCAGAAAAGAATGCATGAGAATGGCCAAGGGCGCTGACGCTCACAGAACAGACATACGCGGCACTGTCATTTCTCTGTGGAGCGCACAACCAGTAAACCGGGCTAGGAAGAGTCAGAGCCACACCAGCAGGGCTGCTGGGCTGCGAGAGGCTGCCCTTGGTTCTGTCCTGGCGATTTCCCAGAGAACAAGATGGGCTTCCTGCCCTCGCGTTACATCGCAACGTCATCTACTCTGGACTGACCCCATGTGCTTCTTATGTTCTCCAGTCGTTTGAAGGTCAAAAGCTGACACACAGGGCTATAGGGATCAACACCGAAACGTGGGCACCCAGAGAGGCTGACAACTGCATAGACGGTGGAATTTAGCTCCCAAATAATGCCCCTGTGAGCACAAGCTGACAAAGATTTGGTTCATGTCTTCCTTAGAGCTGATGCCTCCAGCCACTGCTGCCACGAGGACTCCAGTGCTGGCAGCATGAAGAGACTAATGAAACAGAAATGAACTCATCGTTTATTTCTATCATTCGGTAGTTCTAGCTAGTGTGATTGCAAATTATTCACCAATAAAGAAAGTTGCAAACCATGTACTGATTATACAAAATAGACTAAAAAAGTTCTTCAATTATAGATATCAGCAGATAGTTCACATTTTCCTCGTAGAGAACTACTTAATTTTCATTGAAAATTATTATTTTTGTCTGAAGAAGCCATTTATGTGTTGAAAAATAACTAGCTCCCATGATATTTTTGTCCTTTGCTGGTGCTGGAAGTACGGTTGCGCTACCTTGGGTCTCCCGGGAGGCAGACACTAAGGCAGGGTCAGACCCGTCAGAGTTGTCAGCGCTGTGTTTGTGAAGGGCCCGAGGAAGAAGGAAGAGCCTGCGTGCTATGCAGGGTCCGGCACCTACAGATGGACGGGGGAGGGAAGGGTTGAGTAGATACGTTTCATGACATGGTGCAAGTCTGAGGAAGACTGGCCCAGGCTGATGAGGCGTTCTCATGCCAAAGCTGCTCATTAGAGGGGCACCTGGCCCAGCAGGGTGGGCAGACATCAGTCCTGTCATGCTCAGGCACTGGCAGGGAGCATCCCAGGAGAAGGGCGGCTGTGGCCTGAGAATACTACCGGATCCAGAAGCCAGGCTGGGCCTGTGCGTCGGCACTGCCCCCACAGCAGGAGAGCAGAGAGGTGCATTTTCGCAGCAGCTGCAGCAACCGACAACAAGAGCCGGACTCCAGTTTCCAGAAACTCACAGCAGGGCTGCAATGCAGATCATGGTGATCCTACAGGGAGGCTTGTCCAGGGCTCCTGCACAGAAAAGCAGGAAATACACGCCTGCACGACTCTTGGAATAACACCTGGCCAGGACCAGGACTTACCTGCTACAGTGGCACATGACTGTCACTGGCAGAATCGAGTGCTTCAGCTCAGTTTGGCATGTGCTCGTTGAGGACACGTGGTGTCCCAGCCCTGAGGGAGCACAGTGGAGGAATGATTTGCGGACAAGTCAGACGGGCCACGATCGCCACCCCTCGCACGCACGACTCAAGGTCCATGAGTCTGTCCGCTTGCGCCTCTTTCGCTAGACTGTGAGCTCCGAGAAGGCAAAGACCACAACTTAGTTTCTCTGCATTCCTCGTGCGCAGTATCTTATGGGCACTTAGCAGACATTTGTTGATTTGTACTGTTCTTGTTATGGATGGACAAAGTATTACGGAAGTATAATATATCATTATATTGTTGCCGTGACAGCTGATCCCAAACCCAGTTTTCATCCATACCGTTTCTCCTTGGGGATCCTTTCGAGGGAAAAGGGAATCATTCTCTTGTGTAATACATCACTCTCTCATACATGAGGGCCACTCGCAGCCCAGTTTCTAAAATGACAGCGGGCAGAGGGGAATGAAATACAGGGCCCATCTTTTCCCTGCCTGGAACTGCCTGACTGGCAGACTCAGGCCCTCTCCTTGTTCCTGCCACGCCGGCTCCATCGCCTTCAGGCGCGAAGGTCCTGACACCCGCTCCCTTCTCTTGCAGTCAAACCCCTCTTAGGGGAAAATTGAATGCCGGGTTCGTGCCACTGCCTGGAGTTCCTGTCCCCAGGTTCTCTCTCTTGGGCTGTTCGGTGTCCTGCAGGGAAGCTCGGCGACCCAGGCGGGAAGAGTTGAGCTGCGATTGCAATGCACGCGCGTCTGAGGCGCTTTGGAGGCGCCTTCTTTACACTTCCAGTCTGTCCCATTCCAGTGCTTTTTCATTATGAAGATATTTACAACAGACAGAGGGAAACAGGGAATGATAGGAGGCCACCACGAACTATTACATCTCTCAGCTTTATCAGACCTCAGTATTGCACCTGCCTGATCCCAGCCACTTATCACACCAGGGCATGTTTGATATTTTCACATCATATGTGTGTCTCCATAAGCAACGAGTAATCTTGTTCTGCATGTTCTCAACCTTGAAATGAATTACATCATTTAGTTTAGACCTGGGTGCGAGGTTCCCGACGCTGCCCTCAGACTCAGTGACCCACTAAGCAGACTCCCAGGACGCAGCAGACAGTCGCACACCCCCGCTGTGACCCAGCACAGGGAGCAGATATGGAGCGAAGCCAGCACAGGGGAAAGGCATGTGGGGAGAAGTCTGGGAAAACCAGGCACGAGCTTCTAAGGGCCTCTCCCAGTGGAGCCACACAGGAGGCACAGAGCTCCTGCAGCTAGGAGGTAGGGCAACGCCACCGAGGTGTCGTCCACCAACAGGGCTCATTGGAGACGCAGAGCCCAAGGTTTATCGGGGCTGGTCACGTAGACACCCTCTGCCTGGCATGTACCCAGATGTCGGACTCCCAGGAGGAGAGCAGGTGTGCAGCACAAACCACGTTGTCTGCACATTCGTGGCACAGTGAGCCCCTCTTACCAGTCTTGGAATGCTGAGAACCCCCCCACATCCAAGTTCCCAGACACCAGCCGAGAGCCCACCTTGCAGGAATGCCTTTCTAAGGAGCGTGGTCTCAGCTGCCATGTTAACTCTTTCCGCACAGAATCCATATTGCAACTTGCCTTCTTTAGTCAACATTAGGATTTTAAGATTCATGTATTTGATACATTTAGATTTTGTTCTTCATTTTTTATGGTATTCTATTAATAAACATTTAAGCTGTTCCCTATTTTTTAGTGTATCAAATAACAGTGCAATAAGCATTCTTCTGGATACCTTCCTGGACATATTAATATATGCAAGTTTCTTGGGACTACAGTGTGCGTACACCTTCCTCTTTGTGAGGCACAACCAACATGCTTTCCTAAATGCACCTATTTCATAAGTGCACTAGGAGTGTTTGCTTCTTTAGCTCTTCATCAATGCTGGACACTGTCAGACTTTAATTTTTATTGATTTGATAAAAATGAGGAGGGGTTTCCCTTAGTTTTACAATTCTTTAGGTACCCTTGCACCTTGGAAGCGAGCTTTGTTACAAGGCAGGCACTCAGAGCCCCTGGACACGATCCAAGAAGGCTCAAGGCCAGACATGAGAGGCACAAGGGCTGCTTCTTCCTATCCACCTCCACCTTGGCAAGGGTGGGCTTGAGTAACTCTGAGACATTATCGAGGGAGGCTGCATTTAGAAGCTATTACATTTATCTGTGATCAAATACTGCCAGTTTCTGGGTAAAAAATAACCAAGGTTCTTTCCTGTGATTCATACACTACTCAGAAATTCTTGGCTTCCTAGATCCCCAATAAAAATTCCCAAACTCTAAGCAATAATTCTTAACAGTACTTTCTTTTTGGCTGAGAACACCAGGAATCGGGCCAGGCACAAGCAGACATACTTTGCAAATCTCAGCAAAGATTTTTCAAGGGGCTGCCCTCTCTCAGCTTCCTGTGATGTGGTGTCCACTTGGTGTTATACAGACGTGACTGAACCTGCGCTGTGCTGTGGTCCCCCCGGGTCACTCATCCAGGACACTGTAGTCTGTGACCTGAGGGCAAAGCAAATCAAATCAGCAGGTCCCCAGCTATCCTGCCTGGGGACACACCCAGCGAGGTAGAGAAGGTGTGGTTTGTAGTAGCCTTTGCAATGCAGAGCGGCTTAAATCCAGACAGGGAATTTCTTATGACAATATTGGAGTGTGTTGTTGGGCTGACTTGTGTCCCCCGAACACTCATAAGTTGAAGTCCTAAACCCCAGTACTGTCTCAGGAGACAGGGTCTCTGAAGAGATCATTACTGTAAAATGAGCTTATCTGGGTGGGACCTGGTCCCACCTGACCGGTGTCCTCGCAAGAAGAGGAGATCAGGACACAGACATACCCAGAGGGACGACCATGTGAGGAGACCCGGAGAAGGCGCCAAGGAGGGAGGCCTCAGAAGGAACCAACCCTGTCGACACCTTGACCTTGGACATTCAGCCTGCCGAGCTGTGAGTGAACACATTCTTGTCGTTTCAGCCCAGCCATGGTGCTCTGTTCGGCAGCCTGAGCCCGAAACACGGGCAGGAGCAGGGGTGCCAAAGGGAGCACGAGCCCACTGCCCGCCCCCTTCCTCCTCTTCCCCAGTCCATGTGGTAGGAATCGTGCCGGCTGACAGCACCTGCCTTCCATGGGGTGGAGATTTAGCCACCTGGAGAGGAAGCCCGTGGCCTTTACCTGGTGCGAGTTTCAAAATTCCCAGGGGTGGGCTTGGGTCAGCTCAGCTGGGGACGGGGCTGCCCTGTAGGTGGCACGGTGGGGGTGATGAGAAGGGCCATGTTGGGGTGACCATGCAGATGGCCCAGGGTAGGCACTGGAGGGGCAGGAGAGGGTCTGGGGAGCAGGGCAGCTCCTGGGCAGGTTAAGACCTGTGCCGTAAGGGCTGGGCTGCTCTGCTGGAGGGAGGGGATCTCGGCCATGAGCTAAAGGACCAGAGTGGGCTCAGGACATGCTGTAGGGAGACGGCCTGTGTCGGGGCAGGGCCAGAGCACCCATCCTGGCCCAGGCATTTTTATCTGGTCATCGGAGGATGCACTGGAGGGTGCCGGGAGTGGGGGGGGCGGCCTGCTCAGTGTCAGAGTCAGCATGTCCTTTCCACCTGCAGCTTCCGAGTCAAGCAGAGTGCTGGACAGAAAAACAGACTTACGGCCATACACAAGATCTACTAAATCAGACTTCCTGGGGCAGGAGCCAGGAGCATAAATTTTTAACAAGCTCTCCAAGCAATTCAGGGGCACGCTGGAGATTCGGTATCTGGAGAGTCACTTGGAAGCTGCTGGCAAGGACTTTCCCTGCCCTGACTGTCTCTGCTCTCCGTTGCTTTTTATAAGTGGAACAGTGTATCCATGTTGTATTTCATAACCAGCAGCTACAGAACGCGTGCCTGTGATTGTGGGTGCCTGTGTGTGTATGTGTCTGTTGTGCGTTGCTTTTGTGTGGTGCATGCACATGTTATGTGCATGTGCGTGTGCGTGTGTGTGTTCGTGCACACCCAATACTGGGTCCTCTGAAGCCACCTGGTGCGTGTTGTACCAAACCTAGACTGCTTCACTGGGGGGAGTGAAATCAAACAGAATGAAACAGCTCAAATAAAACATCAGAATAGCAGAAGCAGTTTGGAGGAACGAGACATTTCTGCAAGGCTGATTTGTAGCACCTTTGGTTAAAATCAGCCGTGACAGACACATCTCAGAGCCCTTTTCTAGTTTCCATAGGCGAGCAAGCTAGGACACTCTCGTGTTGGGGGTGCTTTCAGGTGGAATGACAGCACCGCGTCCAACTCTGCTGAGGGTGTTGTACGCTCTTTCGGTCCTCTGTAGGCGATGATGTTTGCGTGAGGGCTGTTTGGGATCCGGAGAGAGTCGTTCATGAGGCACATTGTGCATTTCTTGGCAGTAAATGATCCCTGAGGGTGCTGCTCCGTCACGCATGCAGATGCACATGCAATCTACAAAGCATGTCCTCTCCAGTGGCCATCTATAAAGGCAGTGATCAAGACGTGCGCAACCACAGAAGGAGGTCCCAACAGTGACATCCGGGATGATGCAGGACACGAGAGCATGAAAAGGCAGGTGAGAGTGCATGAGGGAGAAGGTACTGCCACGGTCTGCACCAGTTGCAGTCCATCCTTTGAGGGTAGTGTCATCTTTCACCGGACCACGGAACTCCTTCATTTCACTCTGTGCTTCTCAGAGGCTGTGCGTTGAGCCTGGGTCAGCACTATGGGGGCCGTTTCTACTGCTTGTCCCACCACACTGCTAGTAGATATGGGAGCAGGGCTGGGCCACCTCTGCTTGGTGCTATCTCCAATTTGCAAGTTCCCTATTTCAACATTGCTTCCCTGCCTGAATACCTGTAGCCTAACACTTCTCCTGAGAAGAATTTCCTAAAGGTCATTAATGCAATGTTATCAAAAGTCATTTTAGAAATCAGATTTATTTCCATTGCTTTAAATCTTCATTTTGATCCTTATAAGAGCTTCCTGGAAACCTTTAATGATATGTTTCAAATTCTATTCGATAAGATTTGACATATTTTTCAAAGAGCCTAAGAATGACAAGGCAAAAACTGTCGGATATTGTTGGCATTAAAGGACCCATATGCCCCAACAGAATTACTTCTTACATTATGTTCATTTATTTTATGCATTAATTTTATTGTAGAAGAAACTGACTGCTTATTTCTTCTGGGAAACACATAGGAGTCCAGATTTTAATATATTCTTTTCCTCTGCCAAGAAAACTTCAGGAAGTCACAGCTTTGTGAATATATATAACCAGCATCTCGGAATTCATTTGTGGAGTCGTCTAAATTTAATCCATTAGACCAGAATCCTAAAGTTCCTGTGTATGCAAAAGCCTCACTTAAGTTTAAATTAATTGATAAATAGTTGCATCTTTCTGCTTCAAATTATTTCAGAAAATGCATGGTTTGGCTTTCATGTCTAAGGCAGTTAATAAAGAATGGTTAATTTAAATAAAGAGGTTTGCATCAAACTTGAAATCCTTGTCTATTTATCTCTTAGTTATGAGTAAGAATAGATGCGATTAAAGCAGCCGGGCACACGGATGAGCCGAAACTTGCCACAGCTAAAGACACGAAACTTGGCTCTGGGAGGCCAAGGGACACCGTGGTGCTGGTTGCTGGGAAGTCGAATTCTCTAACAGAGAGGCCAGAGTGTGCTCCGCTGGGAGGGTCCACAGCATGTCCCTCTTGGGGGATTCTGCCCAGCACGGGGACAAAGGACAAGGATCCCGCACTGGGGGTGCCATGTCAGCCTTTCGCAGGGGCTGCTTCCCGTTTGCTCACAGGCTGCCGGAGGATCTAAGGGAAGGAGGCTCGGGAGGACACGGGGGCATTTGTGTGGCTGGAACTGGCGCTGAGACAGAGCTCTGGGCTGCGGGAAACACTGGGCTTCATGGGAATGGTGATGCTGGCCCCAGGGCATGGTTGGACGCCTGCTCAGGCCCCCAAGTAGGGCCTGGCCAAAGGGAGATCAGAGCCTAAATCAGGGACCAGCCGGTGTGGCAAGTGAGCGAAGCAGGAGCACTCAGCTGGAGGCTGCCAGGGAGGTCAGGAGCTCACACCCGCTCACGCCTGCTCACACCTCTGCTCCTGGCTTCCTCGAGTTCACAGAGTCCTGCAGGGATGGGGCACGGGGTACTGGAATGCACCTGCTCAGGACTTCCCTAACGCCACCCTCCAGGCCCAGCCAGTACAGGCACAGGATGGGCAGGGCTCCTCCAAATGCCCATGGGCTTCCAGACCCTGCCTGGGGGCGTGCAGCTCTGGGCAAGGTGGGGCCACCTCCCCCGTGTGCTTTAGCTGTACTCTGAGGGCTCTGGAGCAGCAGGTCCTGGTGGGTTTGGGGCCACAAGGAACAGTCTCAACTTGATCTGCACTGATGACTGTCAACCTTCACCAATCATGTGGTGTGTGCCCATGCTCTTGGTTTTGATATGAACTAATCTGCACTATTTTCTCATCAAATGTGGTCTCACTAAATAATAACAATAGAAATCATGAGAGGGACTGTTGGAGTCTATGTTGACCACCCCCCTTGAGAGAGGTGTGCCCGTAACTTAGCCTGTGCTGCCTGGATATGGGGGAAAGTGATTCCTGTCCCTCCAGGGATGTCCTGAGCTTTGGAGCCCCAACCTCACATGTCTCAGGCACTTGGAATGCAGTGGGGGAGCAAGAAGAGGGAAAGAACCTGGGCTCCTGAATGTTCAGCCCGCTCAGGGCCATGATGATGTTACTGGTTAGTGAGAGAGAAACTTCTTTTTAAAGCAACTGCATTTCAAAGTCTCTGAGGTTAAAGCTTATTAACATGCGCCTTAATGAGCATCCCAGTGCTTACGAAGGACTAACTAAACTCCAGGCATCCTTCTAAGCATCATACCGATTATCTTATTTCATTCCCTCCGTAACAATGGGAAGGAAGTACTATCATTTTCATTTTAAGATGATGAAATAGGTAAAGAAAGATTAGGTGACTTGTCCAAGGTCACACAGAGACTAGGGATGAAGCTAGGATGTAAATGTTCTAACTCCAGGACCCATGGCATCAGGGAGTTTGAATCTCTCAGAAAGGACCTCTGGTCAGTGGGAAGAGGAACAAGTGGATAAGGTTGTCTTTGCGGTCTGGAGTCCTACCAAACACTCCCCAAGTGACTTCGTGGGGCTGCTTTGTTCCGGGAGGCTGCAGGGAGGTTCCAGGATCAGGATGCTGGCAGAGCTGCGCTGGCCGGAGCTCACTGCTTCAGTGTGTTGGGAGCCCCCGAGGGGTTACAGGAAAGTCTGGACTCAGTGTCTGGCTGCTTCCCCAGGAGTGGCGGTGGTGGTGGCGGCGCAAGTTTCCTTTGTAAGCGTTGGATCTGGTACATAATTCTGGCTTCTTCTTAAGGCTGCGTTAGTTTTTCTGGGGACTTCTCTTTCTGTTCCTGACTGCTTCCGCCGATTTCTAAAGGGTCCGAGTTCAGCTCCAGCTTAGGAATCCAAGCCCTTGTATGTTTTCAGCGAAGCTGTTCATTTGAAGTGAGTTTACATTACAGGGACAGTGTAAGACGTGACTGCAGAGGTAGATTGTAGGCAAAATGCCAATCCACAGCAGGGCTTTTTAAAGCAAGGCCCTGATTCCATGTGCTTGAAGCTACCTGGGATATTGGAGATGCTTAGAGCCAACCTGTCCCAAGAACCCACAGCAGGGAAGACACTGCTGGTTAAAGCTCAAGGCTTCCCGCCTTGCTGACACCTGGTGGTGTTCTACATGTTCCAAGACTCTGAGAGTCAGCCTTCAAGAACCCACATAGGCTTTTGAAGGCGATTTCAATTACAGATGACATCAGCTCTAAATCAGGCGCTGACGAAAGCAGCTGCTGCTAATCAGTCACTCTGATTCACCACTTCAGGCTCCTACTGGCAAGAGGCGGATTCAGTCCATTTAATAAGATGACACAGCTTTGGCGGGTACCGTGGCCCTGTGGGTTCCTCATCCAGGAAATGGCAGAGCCGTCTTTGGGAACCACCGGCATCTGGCTGGGTGGCTGGGCATCCCGGGGGCACCTGGGCGGAGCAGTTTGTGCCCGAGGGATTCTGAGTGACATTTCTTGTTTACAAGGTGACCCTGAGCACACAACCTTTTAATTAGCCCACAGATCCAGCCTGCTTTGTGTGGGTGACTGTCAGTTTCTTTGCCTTCCGCGGCCCTCTGTTGCCATGGCAACGCTCTCCTAACAATGGGTCTGCGGGCAGCGTCAATATTTCTAACGGGAATGTGAGGCTGTAAACGGCGTTGTCCATGTTTCGTGACTCGCAGGCAGCACTGCGCCGTGCAGGGGATGGTGAAGGGAAGCATGTTTATCCTTTTAAAGAAAAATAATTAATTTTTATAACTGACATATAAAATTGTATGTGTTTATCATGTACAACATGATGTTTTGAAGTATGTAGACCTAGTGAAATGGTTACATTTAGCTAATTAACAAATGCATTAGCCCACATAGTTATCATTTTTGTGGTGAAAACATTTATTCACTCTGGCATTTTTTGACAATACCATATATCGCCATTAACTACAGCAGTGGTCCCCAACCTTTTTGGCACCAGGGACCAGTTTCATGGAAGACAATTTTCCACATATTGGGGTGGGGTGGGGTGATGGTTTCGGGATGATTCAGGTGCATTATTATATTTATTTTGCACGTTATTTCTATTATTATTACACTGTAATATATAATGAAGTAATTATACAACTCACCATAGTGCAGGATCAATGGGAGCCCTGAGCTTGTTTTCCTGCAACTAGCTGGTCCCATCTGGGGGTGATGGGAGATGGTGACACCCGAAGTGTGTTGCTTATATCCAGTGTACCCCGTAATCTCGTTTTGGTTGCTGTCACTGCATAAAACCCTGCTTCAGAAAGATAGGATGTTGGAAATGAAAGCATGCTTCTCAGTGCTTTTGTGGCAATCTCAGGATATTCTGCCTCAACTTTAATTAGTCCAGAACATATGGATATTTGAAGTTGTTGCAAACATACTTTTAAGGCCACCGTTATTTGAGATCTCAAACAGTTGATCCTCTTCTCGCACGGACAAAGTCAATTCACCTGGCTTATTCAGAAATGGGTCACGGACCCATTCCTTCCTGGTTCGGAGGTCTTTGGTGGTTGGGAAGTGATGCTCAGACTCTTTTGAAAGCTGAGATAGGTGATCATGTGCCAGCTGGGAGAGAGAAGACCCTGGCTCAGTCTCTTTCAAAATCTCTGCTATGTTTGAAACATGTCAAAAATCCCAATGTTCACTCGTCACCCCCATAATTCCAGTTTGGCTTTGAATGCAGCCACTTTATCTGCTGACTTGAACACAATTGTAGTTCTCCCCTGAAGTGACAGATTGAGTTCATTGAGCAGGTTGAATATGTCACACAAGTAAGCAAGGTTTTTGACCCGGTCAATGTCACTGAAATGTGCTGCCAGTGGTGACTGTTTTTCTAAAAGAAATCTCTGGGGCAGCTCTCGTAACTCGAAAACTCTGGCCAGCGATCCACCTTTGGAAAGACATCTCACTTCTGTGTGTAAGTGAAGACATGTGTGCTCTGTGTCCATCTCCTCACAGAGCTGCACAGAGGTGAGTTAAGTGCATGTGCTTTAATGTGGTTGATAATTTTAATCACATCCTGCAAAATGTTGTTTAGTTCAGATGACATTTTTCGACTAACCAGCATTTCTGTATGGATGACACAGTGCGTAGACTCACATTCAGAAGTGACCTCCTTGACCTGAGTAGTGAAACCAGAAAGCCGTCCAGTCATGGCAGCCACTCCGTCAGTGCATATATGACACAAAATGACCAATGCAGTTTTCCTGATATGTACTCATGCAGAGACTTGAATAGTTCTGCAGCTGTGTTGGTTGGTAACAAAAGTGCACATAACATATCCTCATGCACATCCTCCTGAAAAATACATCACACAAAAATAAGCATGTTGCCTTCTTGTCGACATCAGTAGACTTGTTAACCTGGATTGGGTGCCATGGTGACTCATTAATCCTCTCTAGCAATTGTGCCTCGGTATCCTCTGCTATCTCATCAATTCATCTAGATATGGTGCTACCTGAAAGAGGAACATGTGCCACCTTTTGACCTGAAAGCTCTCCTAAAAGTTCATGGTAAATGTCCTCAGCAGCAGGCAGGATCAACTCTTCACAATAGTAAAGGGCTTCTCAGCTTTAGCAATGCGGTAGCCACTAAGCATGATGCTCTCAGTACAGACACATGTAATGAAGGGGTGGCCTTCAATAATTGCTTCTGTTCTTTGTGTTCATGTTTTTTTTTCCTTTTGGAAAACTCCAAAGGCTTGTCTTTCAGTGCAGGGTGCTTGGTCTCCACGTGGTGAAGCAGCTTTGCAGGTTTCATGGCTTCGTTGGACAGCCGGTCACCACATATCATACAAGCGGGCTTGGAGAATGTGAATCACCTGTTGCAATGAGCCTGTAATTTAAGTAGGACTATTGATATTTTCTTTTAAATGCAGCTTTCATTCTATTGGCAGTCTTACAGTCTTCTGCTGTCTCATCACTGGGTCTTTCCCCCTTCTCAAAGAAGCTCTCCAGTGACATTTGTTTCTTGCTCATCTTTGGTAGGGTTAGCTTGTGGGCTCCGCAAAACTGTGATTGAGACAATACACGGTGCAGGAAAGAAGCATGGAGGGACACGGTAAGTAAAATAGTGGGTGGGGCGCACGAGCGCTAAAAGAAGTGTCGGATTCTGACTTAAAGCTGCCGCCAGATGCATCTGCACAACTGAAGTAAGATGCTCACTTGCCACTATAAAGCCTGTCACCAGATGCAGCTTAGTTGTCACTTTCCCCTCACTGATAGGGCTTTGATATGAGTCTGCAAGGGATTGATTTATTGCGGTCTCTGTGTGGTCAGACCTCTCTGCTAATGATAATCTGTATTTGCAGCCACTCCCCAGAGCTAGCATCACTGCCTCAGCTCCTCCTCAGATCATCAGGCATTAGATTCTCATAAGGTGCCACAACCTAGATCCCTCGCATGTGCAGTTTACAGTAGGGTTGGAGCTGCTATGAGAATCTAATGTCCCCGCTGATCTGACAGGAGGCGGAGCTCAGGCGATGATGCGAGTGATGGGGAGCGGCTGTAAATGCAGATGAAGCTTCGTTCACTCACCTGCCGCTCACCTTCTGCTGTGCAGCCGGACTGCACAAGCTGTGGACTGGTACCTGTCTGCAGCCTGGGGGTTGGGGCCTGCAGAACTAGAGTCACCATGCTGTACAGCAGATCTCTTGAAGTTATTCCTCCTATCTACCTTTAAATATGTATTCTTTGACCATCATCTCCTAAAACCCTGTCTCCCTAACAACCCCAGCCTCTGGTCACCACCATTCCATTCTCTACGTCTATGAGTTCAATATTTTACAGGGTATATGTCCCAAGGAGGAGAAACCAGTATGTCCAAGAGATACCTGCACTCCCATGTTTATTGCAGCACTATTCTCAATAGCCAAGATTTGGAATCAGTCTCAGTGTCCATCAGCAGATGAATGGATAAAGGAAGCACAGTGTATGTACATAAGGGAGTACTATTCGGCCTTAATAAGGAAGGAAACCCTGCCATTTTTGATAACATGGGTCATCTGGAGGATATTACATTAAGGGAAATGAACCAGGCCCAGGAAGCTTGCTTATCTTAAGTCTAAAACACAGAAGCAAAAGTACCAAACGCTCCAAAAAATACCTGGGAAGTAAAAACGCTCCTCAGCCGTGACATTTTGACTTCACTAAAATCAACTCTTCTCATAGAGGTGGGAAGACTACAGGGTAATCTTTATTAACAGGTAATATATGCCTCATCTAATCCGTTTGTTTACCAGTACTGGGTCACAAGGAAATGTGATTAGAAAC
>CAUYSK010083213.1:0-12242 GCA_963575035.1 Avahi laniger | reverse complement strand
GTGCCACCATGCCCGGCTAATTTCTTCTATATATATTTTTAGCTGTCCAATTAATTTCTTTCTGTTTTTGGTAGAGGTGGGGTCTCACTCTTGCTCAGGCTGGTCTCGAACTCCTGAGCTCAGAATGATCCGCCCACCTCGAGTGTGTGAGACTCTTTATATAATTTATTTTTTATTTTATTTAGATGATTTTTTTAATTTTAAAATTTTGTCTGGTTGCTTTGGAAATACAATGGTCCTTTAGGCTGTAAGCTCCTTGAAGACAGTACCTGTGCCTGTTCACTGCTGTAGCCCTAGTGCTAAACACAGTGCTGGGTGTGTAATGGATGCTTAATAAGTACTTTTGTTGAACAAATGAGTCAACGTATGCCTTATCGTCCATAAGATAACAATCCTACAAGATAGGTACTATTAGTCCCATCTTACGGGTAAGAAAATGAGGCTAAAAGGTCACAGAACTAGTAAACCGCTAAGAGAGAGGATTCAAACCCAAGTCTAACTCTAAAATTGGTACTTTTATCACAGTGCCTTCATTTATCTGATATTTTAATTGAAAATTTGAAAGGAAGGAAGAGAGTGAGAAAGAATGCAAGAACAGAAAGTCATATTTTCTTCAGGGTTGGGAAGGGGGTTAAATATTGGGCACTGAAGTTTAAGAGTTGGCAAGAATATCTAACACCTTAAGGAAAAAAAAGGGCTATAATAGCAGTTACTATTCACTGAGGACTTCATTTATTGAGTATCTTATGGCACTTAAAGGCCTGTTTCATAGTGTTGATTATCATCTGTTTATTGACAACTGAAGTTTGTGTTTCCAGCTCAGATTTTCCCCCCTAAATTTTAGACTTGTATGTAACTAACCTCTTAGTTGACATTTTGGATATCTAATAGACATTTTAAACTTAACAAGTTCACATTTAGGTAAATCCTGTTGGTTCTACTTTTAAAGCATATCCAAAATTCAGACACTTAGCATTAGCTATGTTCCTGCCACCCTCATCTGAGCACCTCTTGCCTGGCAAGATAAATAGCTTCTTAACTGATGCTCTGCTTTTGCTCTTGCCTGTATGCAGTTTGTTCTAATCAGGCAGCCAGAGTGATCCTTTCAAAAAATAATTCCAAATCATTTAGCTCTTCTGTTCAAAATCATTCAGTGGCTTTACAAATCTCTCAGAGAAAAAGCTAAAGTCCTTAGAATGGACTTACAAGGTCACGTGTGACTTGGCTCCCATTTCCTTGTCTTACCTTCTCTCCACCTGCTCATCCTGCCCTATTGGCTTTCTCACTAGTCTTTGAACTAGAGAGAAATACTCTTGCCTCAGGGTCTTAGCATTTGTTCTTCCTTCTTTCCCTAACTTTCTACTTGGCTCATTGCCTTATTGCCTTCAGATCTTTAGGTCAAATGTCAACTCTAAGGCCTTCTCCAATCATTCTATTTAAAAATAGCAACCTCTCCCCCACAGCACACTACAACCTCTTTCTCAATTTTTTCCCGCAGCATTTATCACCACAGCATTTATCTGACATATTTATTTGTCAGGCCCTCCACCTTGCCCCCCACCCCCTGTTAGTTCCATAAGAGCAGGGATTTTTGTCCATTGCTACATCCTCAGTGCCTAGAATACTGACTAGCACATAGCATATACTTAGTAAATATTTTTTGAATGAATGAAAAACCTACTTTGGGCCATGTATATTTCTCAATGCTTTATACATATTTATTTACTTTTCTCCACAACAATCCTGAAGGTTACCACTATTACTCCTATTTTACAAATGGCTAGAAAGTTTAAAGCCTAGATCTGTTCAGCTTAATACATGCCAAGCTCAAATAAGATGTTATAGAAGGATGGTGTCTAAATATTATTGCTTTGCTGCTGAATTGAGTATGTAAACCACATCCTAGAAACCAGAAGACAGACATTGCTCATTCATTCACTTGGATATTTGTGACTCTGCTGCATGTGGAAACCTAAAACACACCTGGAAAAAGTTCTTTGAGATCTTCCTGTGTACCATTTGAAACACATCTGGCTTGTATACACAGGGGAATTTTACGATGATTTGGAAATTTTTCTCCCCCCACAGAGAGAGACCTTCTTTCCCTAGTTTGAGATAGTATTAGGGTTACTTTGGGCCAAGTGCTTCATGTCACTTTTCTTTCTAGAGTTTAGCGTTAGCCAAGCCTAGAGTGCAGATCATTCCCAGGGTATACTAGTATATGACTTTCTCTATGGTATGATGATTGGGGAGGCCAAGGCCAGAGCTATTTCCAAAGTAAGATGAAACTGGGGTCAGTGATATCTCTAGGGTAAAATGAAGCTGGCTTCAGATGCCATCTTAATGGAAGCATGTAATTTCATGGATTCTATCAGAAAGAAGGTGAGGGAGAATAAGATCCTGATCAGAATCCAACCCTCCAGCCAACTGGGTATAGTATATCTCCCTCCTAAGTCCCAGGTACCAGTAACTTTGGGGTGAGAGGCCTGGGGAAACCTTGGGCTTATAGCTTATAAGAGACCCAAACAGAAGGAGCAGAAGCAGTTATATTCAGGGTAAGGCTATTCTCAGTAACATGAAAAAAGTAGAATAGTAAGAGGTGGAAAAAATCATCCGGTGGCATTATATGTTCAATGACATATCAAGAGAATAGTGAACAGTGAAGCATGGGTCAGAGTGCTTCTCAGGGTGAAATGAAACTGGGATATGATGAGAACTTTCCTCAGGCTAAGATAAGCCTGTGGGAAAAGTGTATGAGGTGACAATATCATTTTTAGGATAAGAGAAAAAAAAATAGCATGTTCCAGCAACTATGAGTAGGAAGGGAAGGAAAATGAGAGGAAAGAATTTTAGGGCAACATGGTTGGGAAATGAGGCTAGGGAAACGAGTGAATGCCAGATTATAGAGAGCCTTGTCTGTCTTGTTAAGAATTTGAGACTTTATTCTTTTGGCAACGCAGAACCATTGAAAAGTTTTAAATAAGGGATAGACTTGGTCAAATTTGCTCCTGGTCATAATGACCTGTGTTCCCAGGGCAGTGGAGATCAGGAAAAGTTAGAAAAGAGTATGGTGGTCTAGGGACCCTAGGCAGATGTTCACTGAAAGCCAAAAGTATCTGGCATATCAGTCTGAGTAGAGATGCCTGAGGGCTGGATGAAGCCTGACCTCAGGGAAATGAACAGAAGCTTTCCTAAACCTTGTCAAAAAGTAAGAATCTTGGTGGATACACAGCACTGTGAATGTGCTGAAATGCTACTGAATTGTTCACTTTAAAATGGTTAACTTTATGTTATATGAATTTCACCTCGATAAAAACAGATTAAAAATCAAAACCAAACAAATCTAAGAATGTTGTCCTGCCTGAGTCTTCGTAAGAATTTGGCCTGGGGTTGTTTTACTGCCTTCCTTCTGCCAGGGCCTGGCTTATTGGTGGTGGCATTGGGGAGTTAAGAGCAGCACTAGGCATAGCAGCAAGGGTGAGAGTCCAAGGCATGTACCCTCCTTGTTCATCTTTCCAGTTGGCTGCCAGAGTCATCTTTCTAACAAGTTGATCTAACCATGGCCCCACCTCTTCTCGGATGTCTGTGTTGCTTTCTCATTCCTCACAGATTATAAAATCCAAGATTCTCATTCTGGTGTTCATGGCATTCCATGATCTGGGTTCTGTATATTGTCTTTTCAGCCCTTCCTACCTTTTTCTATCTGGTAAACTCCTCATCTTTTAATACTCAGCTCCAGGATCACCACTTTTTGAGCATTCTTTGACCTCTCTGCCTGTAAACAGGCAGTCTATCCCACTGTTATTCTACTATACTTTATATGTAACTCTGTTAATTATCTTGCTGCATTGTGATCATTGTTTTGTGTGTGATTGCCACACAAGATTGGAAGTTTTTTAAAGACAAAAATTCTGCTTTGTTTTTTTCTATATTCCTTGGCTAGTATTGCAAAGACAGCTCTCACTTTTTTTAGAGCAACTTTTGTTCCTACCATAAATAGTCACAAAAGGCAAATAAATAGACTCTGTTGGTATTGTTCAGTGTAGTGAGGGTAAGAGAGGGCATCTATCCATAGCTCTCTTATTTTTCTTTTCTTTTTTCCCAAGCTAGCCAGTAGGCTTCACTGAACAAAAACTGCAAACTTCAGGGTAGCTGGACTTGGGAATAAGTTCTTTGGTTAACAGAACAAAAGATAAAAAATATCTGAAGTGAATATGAAAGAGACTATTGGTTGTCTTTGCCAATATCAATTCTCTCATTCTTTCTTTAATGATAGAACACCAGATTTTTAGCAGAGTGCATAGCTACCCAGCTTCCTTTGCAACTAAGTGTGGCCACATGTCAAAGTTCTAACCAGTGGGATCTAAGTGGAAGTGGTGTATGTACCACTTCTAGGTCACGTCCTTAGAAAGAGTATGTAGTGCTTCTCTCACACTTTTCTCCTTCCTGCTGGCTGGGAGATGGTGAGAGCTACAGCACCTGTTTTGATCCCAGAGATGGAAGCTTCATGTTGAGTGAGGATGGCAAAGTTCCACTCTCAGTCGAGACTGCTCACAGTTAAACTATTATATGAGAGAGAAATAGACTTCTTTTTGGTTTAATCTACTGTATTTGAGGGTTTCTTGGTTACAGCAGCTTTACCTGTACCCTAATCAGTACAGTGAGGCATCAGGTTCTGCAGTATCAAGTTGCTTCTTGCTTCTGTTCCTGGGTGTCTCTCAAACTATTCACTGAGTTCCTGACCACTTCTTGCCTTGTCTTGCTTCTAAGCCCGAATTCCTGATGCCTAGATGATTCCTGAATTCTCTTATATACTTAAAAAAATTTTATTGAGAATGAAATTCACATAACATTAGTCATTTTCAATTGAACAATTCAGTGGTGGGTATATTCACAAGGTTGTACAACCACCACCTCTGTCTTGTTTCAAAACATTTCCATCATTCCAAAGGAAAGCCCTTACCCATTAAGAAGTTTCTCCCCATTTCCCACTTCTCCTGGCAGCCACCAATAGGATTTACCTCTTCTGGATATTTCTTTCTTTCTTTTTTAAACTGTGTATATGTGTGTGTATTTATATTTATTTATTTATTTTTTGAGACATGGTCTTTGTTGCTCAAGTGGGAGTGCAGTGGCACAATCATAGCTCACTGCAGCCCTGAACTCCTGAGCTCAAGTGATCCTCTGGCCTCAGCCTCCCAAAGTGCTGGAATTATAGGCATGAGCCACTGTGCCTGGCCTGGATAGTTCACATAAATGAAAGAATACTATGTGTGACCTTTTGTCTGGCTTCTTTAACTTAGCATAATATTTGGAGCTTCATCTACATTGTAACATGTTGGTACTTCATTCCTTTCTTTTTAAAGTTTTTTTTTGGTGGTAAAATATATATAACATAAAATTTACCATTTTAATTATTTATAACTATATATTTCAATAGCCATAATTACATTCACAGTGTTGTGCAGCCATCATCATTATTTCCAGAACTTTTTATCACTCCAGACAGAAACTCAGTACTTATTAAGCAATAATTCCCTATTCTCCATTCCCCCAGGCCTTGTTAATCTCTAATCTACTTTCTGTCCTCATGAATTTGCCTATTCTAGATATTTCATTTAAGTGAAATCATAACAATATTGTCCTTTTGTGTTTGGCTTATTTCACTTACTATAATGTTTTCAAGGTTCATCCATGTTGCAGTATACATGAGTAAACTTCATTCCTTTTTCTTTTTTTTTTAAAGAGACAGGGTCTTGCTCTGTCACCCAGGCTGGAGTGCTACGGTGTGATCACAGCCCTTTGTGACCTTGAACTCCTGGGTTCAAGTGATCATCCTCCCTTAGCCTCCCGAGTAGCTAGGACTACAGGTGTGAGCCACCACATCTGGTTAATTTTTAAATTTTTTTGTAAAGATCGGATCTCATTATGTCACCCAGGGTAGTCTTGAACACCTGGCCTCAAGCAATCCTCCTGTCTCAGCTTTCCAAAGTGCTGCGATTACAGGAGTGAGCCACCATGCCTGGCCTTTCATTCCTTTTTATGGCTGAAATATGTATATACACATACCACACTTTGTTTATCCACTCATCTATTGATAGACACTTGGGCTGTTTCTACCTTTAGGCTATTGTGAATAGTGCTGCTGTGCTATGGATATGCTTGTTCATGTACTTGTTTGAGTACCTGTTCTCGGTTCTTTTGGGTTATACCTAGGAGTGAAATTGTGGGGTCATATGGTAATGCTATGTTCAAGTTTTTGGGGAACCACCAAACTTTTCCACAGCCACTGTATTACCATTTTACAGTCCCATCAGCAATGTGTAAGGGGTTACAGCTTCTTTACATCTTTGCTAACACTTGCTATTTTTCATTTTTTTTGGTTTTGTTTTTATTAAAGCCATCCTAGTAGGTGTGAAGTGGTATTTCATTGTGGTTTGATTTGTCTTTCCCTAATGACTAATGATGTTGATCATCTTTTCATGTGCTTGTTGGCCATTTGAGTATCTTCTTTGGAGAAATGTCCATTCAAGTCCTTTGTCCATTTAAAATTAGGTTATCTGTCTTTTTGTTGTTGAGTTATTAAGATTCTTTGTATATTCTGGATTCTAGACCTTTATTGGATATATGATTTGTAAATATTCTCTCCCATCCTATATGTTGATTTTTGACTTTCTTGGATAATGTCCTTTGTTGCACAATTTTTTTTTAACATTTTTATGGAGTCCAGCTTATCTATTTTTTTTTCTTTTTTTGCTCTTGCTTTTGGTGTCATATCTAGGAATCTATTGTCAAAGCCAAGGATGTGAAGATTTACCCCTATGTTTTATGCATTTACCCCTGTGTTTTACCCATAAGAGTTTTATGGTTTTAGTGCTTATATTTAGGTCATTGATCAATTTCGAGTAAATTTTTTTATGTATTGTGAGTCTTGTGTATTTTTAGACCCTTAAGTGGATGCTGTTGGTTATTTTTCCCAGTCATTAATGGTTTTTAGGTGTTTGCATCCCAATAGATATGAAAGGGTAGTTTGGTGATGTTTGAGCAGCTGTTGGTTGAAGTGCAGCTTCTTACCATAGGTGCACCTTAGAAGACATTTCTTCTTTCTCAGATTCTATCCACTTATGTTCCTATCACATGATATGTTTAGGGGCTACTTTGAGAGGAAGGCTGCTGCCTTTCACGGCTGCCAGGCAGTTAAGTGACACATAGTCCCGTACATGTGGTGGGATGCTGTGCTATATGCTTGTCTGTATCTCAACCCATGAGGAAAGTGAGCAGGGCAAGGCCTGATTGAAACAGGCAAAGCTGCCAGGGTCAGGGGAACGATATAGTCAGGTAGCAAGTCTGTACTGAGCCCAGCCAGGTTGTCAGCCCTGTGTATGGCTTGCTGAGAACTGTGCAAAGCAGCAATGAGCAGTGGGGGGAGGGGGGGAGATTAGATTATTAAATATGAATTGTCCGATTTCCTTAAGTACTAAGTTTGGCAGTTGATATCTGTGACATTTCACTTTGACACTTCTTGTTTTATTTTTATTGTGAAGGTACATCCTCAGTCTTTCAAATAGACATTTTGGCTTGTGATTATCTTTCAATTTTTTTTAAAGCAATTTTTGTGAAACCATGGATAAGTCAAAAATTTGTGTTATTTTCAAATATGAGTTCCTTCATGGAACTAACGCAGCACAGACAGTTCTAAGTATCAACGAAGTGTTTGGGAAGGATGTGGCTGATGAACACACGGTATGTCGATAGTTTGGGAAGTTTCACGCTGGTGATTTTAATATTGAAAATGAGCCATGTGGGCAACTCGAGATCAAGGTGGATAATGATGAGCTGAAAGCTGTAATGGAAGCGAATCCATCTCAACTTATATGTGAATTAACAACAACATTTGACATTACTATTCTAACAATATTGGCTCATTTGAAACAAATGGGCAAGGTAAAGAAGCTGGATAGATGCTTACCTCATGAATTAAACGAGCACCAGAAGAGAAATCATCTTGAAGCTTGCCTTTCTTTGCTGTCACGACATAAAGGCGAACCATTTCTACTGCATATTGTTACGTGTGATGAAAAATGGATTCTTTTTGACAATCACAAGCGTTTGGCACAATGCTTGGATAAAGGTGAAGTGCTGAAACACAGTCCAAAAGTGAATATTCACCAAAAAAAGCTAACGGTGTCTGTTTGGTGGTCCAGGGCTGGTATTATCCACTATAGCTTCATAAAACCTGATCGATTGATTACAGCAGATGTCTACTGAAACCAGTTGGATGAAAATGAGGACACTTGTGATTAAGCAGCTGAGATTGGTCACTAGAGACAGGCCAATCCTCTTGCAAGACAATGCTTGACCACATGTCACACAAACAACACTGCTCAAACTATAGAAGCTGGAAACTTGAAAACTCTGTCATCCACTATATTCCCTAGACCTTCCTTGCACTAACTGACTACCACTTCTTCCAGGCTTGGACCACTGCTTGGAAGGAAAAATACTCAATTCTCAACAAGCTGTTGAAAATGTCTTTCATGATTTCATTGCCTCTTGTTTTCCATACTTCTTTGCTGCTGGCATAAATAAGCTACCATTAAGGTGGCAAAACTATGTTGATAGTTTAGGCACATATTTTGATTAATTGTACTGCTTTGAGATCTAATAAACTACACTTTTGATTTGAAATCAGACATTTCATATTTAATGATCTATATATAATTTGGAGACAGAAGCCTTGATTTCAAGTTGGATTACTTAAGGCTAGTAACTTCTCTCTGAGGTTGAATGTGTTTTCAGTTATAAAATATGAATGCTGACTTCACAGGGCTGTTTTGTTTTTGAAGATTAGCTGAGGTTATCAATTGGAAAATTATTTGGAAAACTGTAAAATGCTATGCATATTTAAGAATGTAATGGAGAATCAAAGAGAAGACTAAGTTTTCTGGGAACTTTTTAAATGGTTCTTCTTATTACTGTGATTCACAGAAAAGGTTTGAGATTTATTGACTAGATCGGTAATTTTCAGATTTTTTTCTGAATAATCTCTCATTTGTTGTGACTCTTTTGCAGGTGACCGAAATACAACTCAGACAGACTTAAGCAGGAGAGGGACTTTATTGACTGAAATAACTAGAAAGCCTAGTAGTTTAGACAGCTAGATACAGGGAGTTAAAGGATGTCATAAAGACCTACTCTCTCCCCCTTGGCTCTGCATTTCTTTGTTTTGATGTCATTATTAGGCAGGCTCCTCCTATGTAATGGCAAACAAAGATAACAGATTTGAATAAGAATTCTATCAGCTAACTGAAAGACATAATAGTGGTAGTTCTACTGCTATTGAAAGATAATACTTCTTACCCAGTGGTGCTGGCAGTCCTGGGTATGATTTTGGCTTGGGTCATATGCCCACCCTAAAGTAACACTGTGGCCAGGAAAATGCTGGCCTTTCATTGGCCAACAGTTACATTCTACTTATGGAATCCAGGGATCAGGGTCAGCTTCCCTGGAACCATGTAGACTGAGAGCAGGAAAGGGGTGGTTCTCTAAGGCTCAGTCCCCAAGCCTTGGGCCGTGGACTGGTACCGGGGCACAGTACTGATCTGTGGCCTGTTAGGAACCAGGCTGCACAGCCGGAGGTGAGCGGCAGGCGAGTGAGCGAAGCTTCATCTGTATTTATAGCCTCATCTGTATTTATAGTTGTTCCCCATCGCTTGCATCACTGCCTGAGCTCTGCCTCCTATCAGATCAGCTGTGGCATTAGATTCTGCATTATGGTGAGTTGTATAATTATTTTATTATGTATTACAATGTAATAATAATAGAAATAAAGTGCACAATAAATGTAATGTACTCGAATCATCCCAATTTCCCCCCCACCCCCTGTCCCCAGTCCATGGAAAAATGATCTTCCATGAAACCCGTCCCTGGTGCCAAAAAGATTGGGAACCACTGCTCTTAGGGAAGAAGATCAAGGTGCATTTATAGGAATAAAGGTTTGGGAGATGGGGAAATAGTTTAAATCAACAAAATTCATAGATGTCCACTATATAATTGAGCCATTTTTATTGAAAAACAAAGTATGTTCCCAATATTTAAAACTCAACAAAAGTAGAGCTGCTCTACTTGAAGAAGTATTGTTGAGGAACCTGAGTGGGGATGGGAGGAAAGGAGTCTACAGAGCATTTGAAAACTGCTAGATAGTTTATCCAATAAATATTTGCTTGAGGTGGGATAGTGCCTGAATTTTTCCTTGCTATCTTTCTGACCTTTTGTTATAGAGATTGTGTTTTCCTTCCAGTCATGGAGAGGAAGATAGGGAGCAGAGCCAGTTATTGCTTGGGGTTGAAGATGCAAAGGACCTTTCTTAGCCCTCACGCCAAATTGTCTTTTTTAAGAAGTCAAGAGTTTTTCAAATATAAATAGGAACTCACAGAGAACAGGAAGAAGTTGCTTTACAAATTATTGGTTAATAAGAGTGTTGAAATATATTTGTGTCCTAAGCATTTGGCAAGGGTTCTATATGCTAGAGTGTATAAAGCTATGAGCTGGATTCTGTATGGTAAATTGAGTGAGGGTGACAGCTGCCTTCACACACCAGCCAGTTTGATGTTTTTTTTAGAGATAAAATTCACATGGCATTAAACTTACTATTTTAAAGTGTACAGTTTGGTGTTTTTTAACAATTTTGTGCGACCATCACCACTGTCTAATTCGAGAACATTTTTATCACCACAAAAAGAAACCCCACACTCATTAAGCAGTCATTGGCCCTCCATCCAACCCGGCAACCATTAATCTACTTTCTGTCTTTATGGATTTGCGTATGCTGGATATTTCATATAAATGGAATCATGTCTGGTTTCTTTCACTTAGTAAAATGGTATCAATATACCTTTATGGTTTTTCCCAGGGCTATGTAAACACTTCTACTTTTCTACTGTTTGTCATAATATAGTCAGAAGAAACTTGGACATCTGACTGTCCCATCCATAGGCCATTACTGAGCTTTTACATTGACGACATCATACTAATCAGACAGCATGAGAAAGGGGAGGCTAGCACACTGGAGGCCTTGGTAAGGTACCTGTGCTCTGCAGTGGGTACTGTTACATTCTTCACCAAAATGGATATATTTGGTTTTAAAATATGTCCACAAATTCTTTGACACTCCTCCCATTAAGAAATGGAGCCTAATTCCCCTCCCCTTGAGCGGGACCAAGTAACTTGATTCTAACAAATAGAATAAAACAAAAATGATGGTGTACAACTTCAGAGACCAGGTCATAAAAAGTCCCACAGTTTCTTCCATGCTCGCTCGCTCGCTCGTGCGCTCTCTCTCTCTCTCTCTCTCTCTCTTTCTCTGTCTCTTGGGTCACTCACTCTGGGGGAAGCCCATCAATATATTGTGAGGACAGTCAAGCAGCCTATGGAAAAGCCTATGTGGAGAATAACTGAGACTTCCTGACAACAGTCAGCACAACCTTGCTAGGAATGTGAGTGAGCCACCATGAAAGCAAACTCTCCAGCCCCTGTCAAGCTCAAATGGCTATAACCCTTTTGAAAACCTCATGAGAGACCTGAAACCACAACCACTCAGTTAAGCTACTCTCTGATTCCTGACCCTCAGAAACTGTATGAGATAATAAATGTTTATTGTTTTAAGCACTTAAGTTTTGGAGGTAATTCGTTATGCAACAGTAGATACTGGTATACATTCCTAGGTGCTGTGCATGAGAATTCTAGTTGTTTGACATTCTTTTCAACACCTTGTATTTCTCTATCTTTTTCATTTTAGCCATTCTGGTGAGTGTGTGGTGTTACCACATTGTGGGTTTTTTGGTTTTTTTTTTTTTTTTTTTTTTTGAGACAGAGTCTCACTTTGTTGCCCTGGCTAGAGTGAGTGCCGTGGCATCAGCCTCGCTCACAGCAACCTCAAACTCCTGGGCTCAAGCGATCCTCCTACCTCAGCCTCCCAAGTAGCTGGGACTACAGGCATGCGCCACCATGCCCGGCTAATTTTTTCTATATATTTTTAGCTGTCCAATTAATTTCTTTCTATTTTTGGTAGAGATGGGGTCTCGTTCTTGCTCAGGCTGGTTTCGAACTCCTGAGCTCAAACAATCCGCCCGTCTCGGCCTCCCAGAGAGCTAGGATTGTCATTTATCTTTAAAAAAGTAAATTTTGTCTGGAAACTGTTTTTCATATATGATGACCAATTTATTTTAGTTAAGAGAAAAATT
>CAUYSK010083208.1:0-14068 GCA_963575035.1 Avahi laniger | reverse complement strand
AAACAACTTTTATATTGTGTGGTTATCGAAACCTAATTTTCCAGCATGCGTCTTGGATATCGGTGAAAGGGGATATGTTTGTTATATGAATAGGCTCTAGACAGATGGAGATGACAATGTCTATTTCATCAATTATCAGATACACACACAAAAAAACTGAAACTCTAGCTTTTCTAAGCCTTAAAGTAATATTCCCCCAGTTTTTTTCTGCAGAATGGAAGTTTTCACAGAATATTAGTTGATATCACACACTATAAAGTCTTCTGTGGTCAAACAAATTTGGGGAAGATTGGATTAAACAAGATTAAAACAGGTTTCTTTATTGCAGGTCATAACAAAGCCTGTGATATGCTAATTCACACATAAAGAACCAACACAGTGTCTGCATTTCCAACATGCTTGATCATAGACTCCTCCTTTTTTTCACAATCTTCTTATAGAACTAGTGTTGGTATGAAACACTTTGGAAAATTTTGATTTCCAAGATAGCTACAATTGTTACCCAATTTCTAGTGTTATTTTTCAACACACTAATTCTGAAATAGTCATCAAAATCATAGTGAAGATGCTGGTTAAAAAGCATAAATGAAAGCAGAGACAGAATTATAATACAGACTTTTTTCCTACTGTTATTAAAAAATTCAAAGTAAATTATAGTTAAATAGTTCACATCAAAAAGCCATTTATATCATCTCGGTTTTGGATATTATGGAACTGTGCTCTCTTAGTTTGCATAATCAGTCATCTTTAGCAAATGCATGTTATTATCTAGTCAGACAATAGCTTCATCTTTTCAGCATGTAATATCTTCAGATGACCATAAAGTATGAACCAAAGAATTCCATCAATAGTGAATGGTATTGTCTATAATTGGCCACAGCTGCAAAAAACTTACTCGTTTATATTCTCTTCAACCTCTTTATCTTCTAATCAAAAAAAAATTCCCAGAAGCATAATGGCTGTGGTAAGTCTGAAACTTGAATTATATTATACAATAAAACAAATATAGGTAATCAGAGAAATGAGATATTTTTGATGTCAAGAAGTTCATTTATTTATATATATGTTGGTAAAAAGACCTTCCATTCCACTGAGGACAGTTTTTACTTTTACTAATATTTTTTAAATTTCATTTGAGGCGAAATAGTCACCTAAGCGGTGGAAATTATTTCCTTTTGGATTAAAGAAATCCATACATAGAAGTATTTTTAAGTTGTTATTATTTTCACAATTTATTCACTTCCTCTCCTGTATGACCAGAGTAATTTATTCATGATCCTCACAAACAAAGGAAAATTTAGGATCTAATTTTAGTGAAAGCCCAGGAAAGAGAGTCACTTTCAAATCTGAGTACACCTATTGAAGCAATTGACTCAGAGCTGAGGAAAAAAAGCTGTATAAGGAAAAAGCTTAGTTGGAGTTATACAACCTATTTGACTAACTTGAACAAACCTCTCAGCAGATCCTACAGAAATGTTACATCAGTGTCAGGCTACAGGAAGTGTCAAACAAGCAAAGGAAAAATAACTTATTCCTAGAAATATCTTTCCAAAAACTTGTCATCAAAGAAAGTTGCGTGTGTGTGTGTGTGTGTGTGTGTGTGTGTGTGTGTGTGTGTGTATGATGGGGGAGCAGCAAAGTGAAAGAGAAATAAAGATTAAATTATAAAATATAACCCAAATGTACCTAAATGACTATTTCACAACTTCTCTCTTCTCACTCACCCAATAAATTGTCACTCAGCCAATTATAGTACTCCCTACATCGCTGAGAAAATTAAAGCCATCAGAGGAGATTTTTACGACCCTTCCACCACCATCTGCCCAACTACCAGCATCTGCACATTCCTCCTGCCCTCACCTGATTTTGTAGGTCCACATTCAAGAGGAGAGGGTTACACAAGGCCTTGAATACCAGGAGGTGGAAAGGATTGAGGCCATCCCAGAAACCTACTTACCATATTCATGACACAGGAATATCCTGTGGCTAGTTTTGCTGACCATATTTTTGGAAACACTACTCTGGGTAAATGAATGACTAAGGTTAGTGAGGTCAAATGAAGCCAAAAACAAAAAAAGTTAAATCAAGGTTTCTGTTTATCTTCAAACTTCAAAGAAGTCTTTTTGTTTGTGGTAAGTTTGGGGGGAGAGAACATACTTTTTCACTTTTATTACCTTCATTTATCTAGTAAGTACCTAATAAGTAGGCATCTTTACCTATGTGTTCTCAGATATACAATATTTTAAAATATAGCAAAGAATAGTAAATCCTGTTAGTAATTTAAGCATATTCCCAACAATGCACTTGTAACTTCAATCAGAGTCTAAGATATAAAACCCTGAAAAACATTTTACCTGAATTACTGTTTCATATAAAGCAATCCAATAGTTCAAAGGGGGAAAATTATGCTCATATTGCATGTTCTAGTACTATTTTCTATAGTAAGGATTTACCAATATCTGTTCTACAATTGAGTTATCTTTATTTACACTGACATAGGCCTATTTTCCACAGACATCCTGCATTTTCTTATCCCTAATACTATAAATTGCCCATTTCCTTAAGGAAAGAAAAAAAGATATACTTCATATTGCCTTCATTTCTTCTCTTCAACTTTATTTGATATGCTTATAAAATATCTATTCTCAACAATACACTGTCAATTGAGTTAATATTTAAATTTGAGCAATATTTTCTCAAAGAAATCAGCTAAACCTCATATTAAGTTTATTTACTAGGCTTCCCGAATATACTGCAGACTAATCAAAAGCTCTAAGTTTATACTCTTATCATGGAATATGATCCTCTATGAAAGATGCACAAAATTCGTGTTATTTTTATAGGCTCCTATCTTTATTCCATGCTCTTTGGTTTTGAAAGATAAAACGTCCTTGGCTAAAAGTCTTAGGAGAGAAAGCCTGATGAGAAATGCTCTAAAGAGAGAATACAAATATGCATGACACCGGGCATAGGTCACATGAATTATGAAAAATGGCCATCATGACACAGATTAGCCCTTCGAATTTGTGTTTTCGAGTTCCTGTTGGACCAACCAACATTGACTGTCTTTCTGATTGTTTCTAATCAGAATTCTTTTTTTTCCTGTCTCTCTTCTCTTCGTTTTCTTCTCTCTCCCTCTGTTTGTTTTCACTCTCTGTTTCATTCCTCTCCCTCACAAATTTTTCATTTTGAATCTTCCCACTTGTTGAAGGACATGAATTAATCACTCAATGGCATGTTCTTCCTTGGCATAGTATAATGATTTATTATTGAGAAACTATTAAATAAAAATATTACAAAAATTGAGAAAGAAGATTGTCTTTCTTAATAGATTATTCCAATTCCCTGTACTTTCAGCAAATGATTTTGCCTCCTACTTTAAGGAGAAATTAGTTTCTTTTAGCAGGAACTCCCTCCATTCCTTGTCCCTTCTTATCATTCCAAGAAGCACAGGAGTATTTCCACTATTTCCATTTTCTTCCTTTTAATTTCAGTGGAAGAGAAATGACTTCAGGTCACCAGAAAAAAAGTTTAAAATATTAAAGAATATTTCACATATATCTCGTTAAATTTCTATGTGCTCATCACATTGCCCTCCTCTATTATCCTAGCCTCCTTGCTATCAGCAAGTGACAGGGAAATAAGGATAAGGCAGAAAACTACAATTGTAAACTGTACCCCAAATGCCAATCATTTGTAAGACACACTGTAAGAATGCACCCTACTATTTCAAGACCCCTAGACTTTCCTCTAAGCAATAAAAACACCAGGTGAAAGATACGAGAAAACATGAATTCCCAGATTTTTTTTTTTAATTTACACTGGCTGCAATCATATTACATGCAGTGTCCATGAAGTTGAAAACTTGGTACAGTCCCTCTTATTTACAATTCAAGTCCATCTCTTTACTATCTCATCCTTTCATCTTTTCTTCATAACCAAAACCCTTTGCAAACTCCTCTCAGACCTTCCCCCGACATGAAGTTAATTAGATCATGAGCAGCTCTTTTAATTAAGCTTACTTCAACCACAAATGCATTTTCTCATTTTATTATCACTAACATTAAGATGAGGTGCTGTGGTTGGCAATTAGGTGAACGCTCTGTTATATGAGATTGAATCTCAAGTGCAATAAGGGCTTACTTAACTCAGGTCTGTGGTCACAAGAAAGTAAACACTTCGAAAAGTCCTTGAAATATTCTTTAGGTCACTTGATGCCTTCTAGAATTGAATGAATTAACACTTTCTATTTTTATTCCTAAACTTAATATATATCCCTAACAAAAACAATAGATCTCCTTCTGATTAATATTAACAACATCTTATATACAAATAGACTAAAACTTTCCCTAGCTCAAAAATATCAAGTTTCCAAACAAATGTTTTCATGCATTATCAATGATCAGTGAGTTCACACTGTTTTTGTATGGTGTATGTTTTCTCTGTCATTTTCTTGTACATATTTAATAGAGTTGAAGATAGAAGTCAATAAGTTGAGTAAGTTGTGAGGTTAAAATTTGTGACTGTTTCATTGTCCTATACTAGCACCAATTTACCATATAAAATTAAGAGCAAGACACTTAATTTCTCTGACGTTTAGTCATCTTCAATGAAGAAAATATCTATCTACCTTACAAAGTTGTTGGTAAATGTCGCTAAATGAGATAAATTATAAAATATTAAATAATTTTAATAAAAATTATTATGGTTATGATTTTCATACATAATTTTAAAGTGTCAGTCTAGGCTACAGGGGTTCTGAATTACTTGTCTTTAGTCCTTTAATGAAAATAAAAATGGCATATTAAGAGGTAATGCAGATATTTTGGGAAGGAACGACTTTTGTTTATCAAAGCATCTTAAAGTGCCATTTGTGTGAGAAGAGGGGCCCTACAGGTGATCTTCAAGAAAAGTGGAAAGAAAAAAGAAAGGGGAGGTGGGGGAGAAAAAGGAGTGTATTAGAAAATTATTAACATTTGGTTTTATTTTGCTCCGGCATTCCAGACATGAATGGAATGAAGAACTCAATAAATTAAAATGATGGGGAAATTTTAGATGGGAAAAATAATTTAGTAAAACAGCAGGAAGTTGGGGACAATAAATATGCCAGGGAAGGCACCTGAAAAGACTTTTAGGAAAAAAAGCATACATAGTATTTACTTTTAAATTATTTGTTCATGAGAAAGACAAAATGCACTGAACAAATAAGGCGGTATCTTATTCAGGCTTTTGCAGAGAATCGTAATCAGTAAGGAAAAAGAAAAGAAAAGGGGCCTGAAGCTTTATAGAGGCAGATAAACAAATGCCATCCACAACTCTTACGGAAGTCATGAGAAAGGATGGAGACTGATGTTCTATCAGTGTGTGAGGGCGGCACGGTCCTTTGCCATTAGCCTTTACACAAAAAAGTGGGGGATTTCTTAACCTTCACTGCTTTCCTGCAGCACAGGGCTCAAAAAAAGGTCAACATTGTCCCTTTTCTCTGAAAAATCTTCCTTCTTTACCAACTACTTTTAGTAAAATCTGTTGTGTATGGTACTGTAAGGGAACTAAGGAAAAAGAGTTGAGTTGTATGTTTTAGATTAATGGAGTAGAGGGAAGAAAAAAGTATATAGGTGGTGAGATGTAAAAGACTGAGCAGAAAGAAGAAATTAAAACAAGAGGTGGTCAGGACGCGTGTAAGCCATTAAGAATCTTCAGCAATACTGCCTAGTCAGGGAGAAAGAGGCTGGATTTTTCAATGTACGTGGAAAAGAACATTGGAGGATTTAGCAATTCCCAGTAGTCAGTATTTGGGCAATTCACATAAAACTAGAAAAACCAGGTACTCATAAGGAAATATAAAAATATTTAAGATGGCCAGCAAAATACTTGTTTGCTTCAGATGGAGGCTAAAGGTGAACCCCAAGGAAGGATGCTAGATTCCTTTATCTACCTACATAATAAGCCAGAGAGTTTTGGAGATGCCAGAGACTCTAGGAATTACAGACAACTGAACTATTGTAAGAGCCTCCTAACTAGTCAATCTGCTTCTACTGTTCCTCTTTCCAATCCATTCTCAACACTAATATAATTTTTTTAAGTATGAATCTGATCGAGTCACTTCCCCATTTATAGACTCTGACGGCACACCAAGATCATTCACGATTTAATCCAACGTAGCTTTAGTCTCATCTTCTGCCACTCTCACCACCACCTACCACATTTTATTACTTGTTATCCCTCAAACGTACTAATTATTTTATGCTTTCATTTTCATCTATTGATTTTCACATATCTAAATAGAACTTATTACTCCTAAACCTTTTTTCACAAGTAGTAAATGCACCACAATAGAGTCCTAGCTGCTGAAGTTCAGATTCTCCCACTGGACTAAGAGCTCAAGGATAGGAACTACGGTTTGGGTTTTACATACCCATCCCATACTTCACATCCTTCCTAGAACCTAGCTCTAGGTGTACGTCTGATAAATGTTTTGGAATAAATGAACCAAGGTGCTGTAAGTATTTCTACCTTCATAAGTAAATGAGCCAAGGCAAGATCATATCTGGATACATGTATTCCTCAGGAGGAGGTAAATTTCAGTTTATACAGTACACATGTTGAAATATAACCTCTCAAGAATTATGCAGAGAGGACACAAACTTGAAACAGTGGGTTGAACTATATAGTTTTTATAGTCCCTTCCAATTCTGCAAGTCAATAATTCTATGGTTACTAAGTTAGGAATGGAAACAGAAGAGAATTTGAAAGAAAATATAATGCCAAGCATCTAGAAAAGGTCATATTGAAAAGGAAAACACTCTAAGCCAGATCTTTACTGTCTACGTGTATACCTATTAGCAAGGTCAGTATGTTAGTTTCCTATTGCTGTTGTAACCAACTACCACAAATGTAGTGGCTTAAAACAACAGAGATTTGTTATCTTATAGCTCTGGGGGTCAGAAATCAAAATGGGTCTTGTTGGACTAAAACCGGGGTATCAGCAGGGCTGTATTCCTTTCTGGAGGCCTTAGGAGAGAATCCATTTTCTTGCCTTTTCCAGTTTCCAGAGGTCACCCACATGCCTGGGCTCATTTCCCCCTTCAATCTTCAAAACCAGCAACAGCAGGTTGAGTGTTTCTTATAACGTGTCACTCTGGCTGTGACTCTCTTGCTTGACTCTTTCACTTCTAAGGACCCGTGTGATTACATTGAACCCACTTCAATTGTCCAAGATAATCTTCCCACATCATAGCCAACCGATTAGCAACCTGCAACCTTAATTATCCCTTGCCCTGTATTATGGGTTGAATTGTGCCCCACAAAAGGATACCCTGAAGTTCCAACTCACAGTACTTCACAATGTGACCTTACTTGGAAACAGGGTTGCTGCAGATGTAAACAGTTAAGGTGAGCTAAAATAGTGGAGTAGGATGGACCCTTAATTCAATATGACTGGTGTTCTATTAATAAAAGAAGTCACAAAGAGGAAGACACAGACACACAGAGAGAAGACAGCCATGTGACAACAGAGGCAGAAATTGGAGTGATACATCTACAAGCCAAAAAACACCAAGGACAACCAGCAAACACCAGATGCTAGAAGAAGCAAGGAAGGATTCTGCCCTACAGGTTTCAGAAAGAACAAGGTCCTAACCTAACCACACCTTGACTACGGACTTCTTGACTCCAGAACTGTAAGACAATAAATTTTTGTTGATGTAGGCCACTCAGTGTGTGGTAGTTTGTTACGACAGCTCTAGACAACCAATATACCATGTAATATAACATTCGTACAGGTTCTGAAGATTAGGACGTGGCTATCTTTGAGGAGCCATGATTCTGCCTACCATAGTCAGTGGGGAAGTGATAGAAAGAGAGGATTTTTGTCCTTTAATTAAGAAAGAACAAGATAAATCTCTTTTCGAAGAAATGGAAATGATGGTCTGTTTTCCTTTTAATCTACATAGTGTCCTGAGGCTTTTATCTTCCTGGAACTTCTATTAAGTATTTCAGGTCACTTAGCAACAGTTTTAAACCACTGTTATTTTTGTTGATTTACTAGTAAGTGAATTAAGTGCTTACCTCATGTGTGTGGCTATTTTAAGTTCCATTTAGGCAAACACGGTTTAAATAAAAAATGCATAGCCATAGTATAGACTACTCACTATGACAGAGGCTAATTAGACTGGGAAAAGAAAAAAATAATCTTTGCCAGCTCATTGTCCTTGAGTATTTGGAAAGGAATAGGAAAAAGGCCTACCTTCAATTTTTGGAGATGTTAAAGACATATTTAAATTAGTGTTCAGTACAGCTAACGCCTAACAACACTTTTATAGGTGGCAGGATTTCTTTCCTTTTTCTTATTTTGAAAGAAATATACATTTCCAAAGATCTTTTAACCCCACAGAAGCAAAAAGACTCATTTTCCCATATTTTCATTCTGTCAGATTTATCTTTCTCCTTCTTATAGAGTAGAATTAACACATTTGTCTTTTGAGATAAGGCACATTCTGTGCTAGTCCTTCGTGACTAATCTTTATGGGAGTATTACACTCAGATCCTGCCCACACAGCCAATAGCTGATAGCAGAAGGGACAGAAGAATGTGAATGGGGACAGCTAAAAGAATGAGAGCTTTGGCCTAACAGGAAGCTTTCTGCCTATGAAAAGGAGTCCCATTTGCCTTAAAGATGTGCACACCATTAACAAATATGCACACTTACTTCAATTATGAGGTGTGTGTAGCTAAAACACTTCAAGAGGGAAAAGTATAGAGAGAAAATCTTAATTTATAACAGCAATAGAAAAGAAAATCAGAGCTATTGCCTCTCTCCTATCTGAAAATTATTTCACATTAAATCCAAGTATTCCAAATTAAAACCAAAACAATGCATCAAGACAAAAAACATAATAAGTCATTCAAGAACTCTTCAATTTCTTGTGAAATATTTTCATTTTCTTAGCTGTGATTATCAGATAATGAAAAGATAGTATTCCCAAAATCATATGGCTAAAAAAGAGGAATAATGAATTCTAGTTTTTGCATAAATGTTAATATATCTCCTTTCTCTGATATTCAAAGCTTCCTGGTTAAATCTTGCTAATACTCTCTTGAATTTGACCTTCAGAATATAATAATCTATGTTGTATTTTTGGACACAAATCCTAACACGAGAAAATTATAAGACCCTTCCAATCTACCGCAAGTATGAAATAATGGCCAGCATATAATTATCAAAATAGTGTAATATATAGGTCGGTGATAAGCAGTCAATTCAAACATGTTGCCCTAACCTTCTTGCAACTTGGATTCTAAAAAACAAGAGACCAGTCATTTTACATACAAAGATAAGCTACAAAACAAGAGATGATTTAAAGCCAAAAAGAAGGATTTTAAATTAAAGTTTGTGCATATATTTGAAACTGCCTATATTAAATTAGAGTAGGGCCATAAAGCTAGAATCATGGTAGAAGTCTGGTTCCTACAGAAGTATAGGCATAGCTAAAAGTTAACCAGCCATTGTTCCATTACTTGTCTTCCTATAATTGCTTACTGCTTAGGAGTCATGTATTACTGACTGGCATAAGATTGTAACTTCCCTAATTGCTTCTAAAGATAACGTTGCTATTGTAAAACATAAGACTGGTATTTAAGATATTTTTCAGACTCTGCATTTGTAGGGACCAACTGATGCTAACTGGACCAGTGACCATATGCAGGAACTGATTGAACAGGTCCTGTGACCCTCTATCCAGAAACTGTATCAGCACGAGAAGACAATTTCTGCTTCCCAATCCTCTGAGTCCATCCCCAGCTACTCAACAAACCCAATTTCTTAGCCCTTTGTTCACAAAACTATCTTTAAAAATTCTGGCCCCCGAATTCTCACGGAGACAGATTTGAAAAATTCCTCCCATGTCCCCATTTGACGCCCTGTGATATTAAACTGTTTCTCCGCTGCAACCCCTGCTGTCTCCGTGTCTTAGCTTCCTCTCGTTCAGTGGGCAAAGAACCTGGTTGGACAGCAATATATTTAAATGTTAATCCATTCAACGTGTCTCTATTATTTAGCTTACTGGATTTCAGCCCAAACTTTATGAGAGATGGCACATAACTAAGGACAAATACAGAAGCTACAAGTAGAGTGACTAAATGCCCCAGTTTGGCCAGAACAGTCTTATTTTATTCCTGTTATCTAGGCATAATTAATAGAGCCCCTTTCATTCTCAAAGGCCTTTTGGATGAATAATCTTAGATGGTCTGTTCCATCCAAAAGAATTAAACCAGGAAGATTTAGTCTCAAATGAGTTGTACCTTCAAAAAAATGTTTTAAGATGTGTTTACAATTAAAACAATTAAAAAATACCTAGGAAAGATGGATGCATTATTTAAATTCAGTGATTTATTGATTGTATATTACTACTTAGAAATGGCAGAGCTCTCCACTGTAAATTGGCTCTCCAATAGATCTCTCCACTCTAATTCTAAACTGGTTTTGTTATCTCTACTTGATATATTTTGAATAATTGAGAAAGGCAGGAAAAGGGTGATAACGAAAAAAATAGAAATCGAAATAGGAAGGCACCTATATTCTCAGAAATCCAAATTTAAGAAATTCAAGCCTACTGCTTTGGATGAGTTATAGCCCCAGAAATGTGAGACAACTTGAAATTTAGATTATGAAAGCATTACTGTGATCTATGAAAAAATGTAAAGAATGTGAGAGGTGTGAAGAGGCAGAAATGGTTTAAAGTAATTTTTATTTTTTTAAAATTGAAACAGAATAGATTTTATAAACAGTAGATCAGTGCTGCTCAGTTTGCTACTTTCTGGAATAATGTGCCATAAATATAGTCTCTCCAGACTTTACCAAGGCATTTAATAATGTCTTTCATTACATCAATGCACAAAAGGTAGAAATTTTTTATCCGAATGTACTTATTTGACATCTGGCTTCCCACTATACCATGCTGTATCTCTCACATAAAGATTAACCCAGACAAAAACATACCTATTCGAGGTAATTATTCAGACAAAGCCAGCTTATACTCAACCTTCAGTCCTCACTCTTGAACCTCACTTTTTTTGTTCTTGTTGTTCTTGTTGTTACTTTTAATACCCATAGGAACTAATATTTCTTTGGACCCATTTGATCCCTGCTTTTTTGACTTAGTGAACATGGCTCCAAAACTGATTTGAGGTCTTATCTCCCTAACAGAGACATTTCTGGCATTCTAGACAGAGGCACTCCCTCTTCAAGCTCCAGCCCCTTGGAATGGACTCAGGACCACCCATATCAGGAAAGGTAATTCATTCCATATGACATTATGCAAATGTTTGTAGGTTACTTATCAGCATCAATTTGCATTTTATATGGATATTTCCATTAATTTTCTTGACATGATTGTGCTCAAAACTTAGTATCTCTAAGATGATGATACCAAAGTCGGAATTTTTATTGCATGATTAGGCGTAAACATCCTTAATATGGTCTTCAAGATCTACATGATTTGGCCAAGCCCACACTTCCCTGCACTCATCTTGTACCACCTTGCCACATTCTCCCTATTTTAGCCACACTTGCCTTTTTTCAGTTCTTTGAATGTGCCATGCTCAGAATCATAGAACATAAAAGGGCCTATGCCTCCATCACCCTTGAATTCTAACTTCCACAACACACCACACACATACACACATATACACACAGAGAGCAAACTTTTACAGACCCCAGCTCAAAAGGCACTTACCTGGGTTAGCCCACCCTAACACCAAGACTAGAAGGGATTCCCCCTTATACACTCTGCAGGCATAATTTATTTTTTATTAGTAGGATTTACTTCAGTTTGCAATTATAAAATTTTTGTGTGATATACCATGATCTCCCACTTCAGACTATACGATAAATTAGGTCAGGAACTATATAAATTTTGCTCATTATTGTAACTGCCATACTCATAAGTCCTGCATTTAAGACCAAAGAAACAATTATACAAGAAAAAGGTGTATGTAAATAAAAGCATATATATGTTAAAGAGCTAATGAGAACATTATTACCAAAATAGTAAGAAATGTTTCTGATTTTTCTTTCTATCCTCTCCCTTGTTTCTCCCCACAAGAGAAAATGTGTGTCATTCAATAATGGACAGAATCTAAATTCCACAGAGTCTCATTAACTAGGGTCCAAGGACATGGCATTGGAAAAGCATTTGAACCTATCTTGATTTTTCTTTTCCTTTGTGTCTTAGTCATAGCTGCACCCAGACCAAGGGGTGCCAGAACATTCTCCATGCAGTATGACTATGCAGGGCCCTGTCATAGTCTCAAATTTAGTTTTAATGTTATAAATGCTGATAGTTTATTATAATCCTCAGCTGGTATATTATATTTATGTCCAAATGGAAGATATAGCTATAATATAATTACATGATACATAATATAGAGACTTTTTAAGAATTAAAAAATTATCATGAGGACCATGATCAATAAGAGAGATTATTCAATATGACTGCTGAAAAGATGTTACAATTTTGAATTGAATTAAAATTGCAGAATCTAGATAAAAATAATAATTCTAATCAGAACTGCTCAGAACACTCCTTGTATACTGTTAAATCCTAGGAAATACCCTGGAAGTGAGATACTGAGAAAGATAGAACACGTTTTGAGGCTGCTCAAGATATATTAATATTATTATACCTAATTATTCACTGTCCTTCCTATAAGAGATTTGTAGATTCCTGGCCTTTGCTATGTGATTTACAGTGTATCTCAGCAGGAGGTTTGTATTTTCCCACACCGTAAGTGATAGGTTCGGACATGTGATTTGCTTTAGCTAAATTAAAAAAAAAAAAAAGTGTAAAACTGCCACAAACTAAAAACTGATCTGTGAGTAAGAATAAATCTTTATTGTTCTAACCATTAAGATTATGGGGTTTTTTTGTTATCACAGCAAAGCCCAGAGAAAATTCACCAATAGAGTCAGAGAACTTGAATAATTAAAGACTTCAGATATTTTCATTTTAGAAATAGTTGAAGGAACTGGGATATTCCATTTGTCAAAGAAAATACATGGAAAGACATTGTAACGCTCTAAATATTTAATAAATGGGCAAGAATAATAATGGTTAGAACTGTGTCAAGGATTTTTTTAAATTATATTTTACTTCAGCATATTACAGGGGTGCAAATGTTTAGGTTACATATATTGCCTTTGGCCCACCCAATTCAAAGATTCAAGCATGTCCCTCCCCCAGACGGTGCTCACCACACCCGTTAGGTATGTATATTCCCATCCCCTCATCCCCCTCTCGCCACTTGCCCGACACCCGATGAATGTTACTAAAATATGTGCACATAAATGTTGATCAATTAATACCAATTTGATGGTGAGTACATGCGGTGGTTGTTTTTCCATTCTTGTGATACTTCACTTAGTAGAATGAGTTCCAGCTCTATTCAGGGTAATAGAAGAGGTGCTAGATCACCATTGTTTTTTGTGGCTGAGTAGAACTCCAAGGTATACAAATATCACATTTTCTTAATCCACTCATGGATTGATGGGCAGTTGGGCTGTTTCCACATCTTTGCAACTGTGAATTGTGCTACTATAAACATTCTAGTGAAGATGTCTTTTTTATAGAATGTCTTTTGGTCCTTTGGGTAGATGCCCAGTAATGGGATTGCTGGGCCAAATGGGAGTTCTACTTGTAGCTCTTTGAGTATCTCCATATTACTTTCCACAGAGGTTGTACTTGTTACAGTCCCATGAGCAGTGTATGAGTGTTCCTATCTCTCTGCATCCACACCAACGTTTATACTTTGGGGACTTTTTGATACAGGCCATTTTCACTGGAGATAAGTGATATTTCATTGTGGTTTTGATTTGCTTTTCCCTGATAATTAGAGATGTTGAGCATTTTCTCACATGTTTGATGGCCATTAGTCTGTCTTCTTTTGAAAAGTTTCTGTTCATGTTGTTTGCCCACTTTTTGATAGGGTTGTTTGATTTTTTCTTGCTGATTTTCCAGAGTTCTAAATAGATTCTAGTTAACAGCCCTTTATCAGATCACATAGGTATTTTCTT
>CAUYSK010083206.1:0-22074 GCA_963575035.1 Avahi laniger | reverse complement strand
AGAATGGAAAAATAAGCACCACATGTACTCACCATCAAATTGGTATTAACGGATCAACACATAAGTGCATATATAAGAATTGCATCTATTAGATATTGGGCAGGGGGCAGGGGGGAGGAGGGAGGAGGGGACGGGTATATGTGTATACAAAGAGTGCAATGTGCACCACGCAATGGGATGGACATATTTGAAACCTGGACTGAGGGGGGGAGGGGGGGCAAGGGCAACACACGTAACCTAAGCATCTGTACCCTCATATTATACTGAAATAAAAAAAAAAAATAGAACATTAAAAAAAAAAAGTTTCTCTAAAAAAAATAAATAAATAAATAAAAAATAAAAAAAAAATCAAGAAAACTCCACAACATCTTAAAAAAATAAAAAGAAATGACATTTAATTTGTCTAAATTAAATTGATAATATTTGCAATGACAGATTCAATGAAGTGGTAAAAGAATAAACTAAAAGAAATTCTATTGGTAATGTCTAAAAAGGAAGATGAAGATTTAGAAGCTTAAATGGTCATTCATAATTCTACTATTTTAAAAAAGCTAAGATAAAAATAATGAATGAAAAAAATCCCCTCCAACAACAGAAAACTGATACCTTACACTGTGGTGTGCCTGTAAAAGAGAACATTATATAGTAAACTTTAGAAAGGTTATTTTTGCAATCATATAATAATTATCATGGAAACAGAGAGAGTGGATGTAGTTCATAAACTTTACAATTTTAATTGTGAAAGAAATAATAAACTGTGGAACATGAAAGAAAATATTTTTGTATTTGTATTCTTTATAAAACGTAAAATAATAGATGAGTGTAATTTAAGGGAGAAAAAAATAACTTTATAAAACATAAAATTGCAGTCATCAGAATAGAGATTTTAGACAACCCTTAGAAACTGAGGGAAGAGTTAGAACAAAAAATGATTCAGCAAATAGACTAAACAAACATTACCAATAGCCAATGAGGACAGTTCTCTGGTCTAGAAAAGAACAGAAGTAATGGGTAGATAACTCCATCAATTAATTATCAAGATTATTTCCATATAACATTTAGAAATAGAGGTCACGTAAAATAAGTAAAATTCTTTTTATTTGTAGATATTTCAAAATTCAAAAGTGCTTTTTTCATTAGCATCTGATCTTCTCTCAACAGCCCTAAAAATGAGGAAAGTGAAGGAGTCATCTGGATACCTCCTGTTTTTAAATAATATTTTCCAAGTTACACAGATCAATTAAAAAACATTTCTAAAAGGCTTTATGCCTCTTTGCAACAGTTTGGTTCATTTTGCAATTTCTTGAGAGTGATCTTGTTTTTAATATTTTAACAGAAGAATGGACCATTGTCTTTCTAATTTTCTACGTTGATCTTTCTTGCTAATATTAGGGTCACATTCCCACATATTCTGTAACACCAGTAACCTGCACATATGATAAATCCACTCTTCACAAAAGGATTTCTCACTGTATTTCAAAGGATGGCTTAAGAATTCCTTTGAAGAATAATGCAATCTTTGATTACTTTTAACTTTCCCTGAGCTTTATTTTATTCCTCTTTCTCTTCATAACAGAAATTGAGAGTGAGTTGAATCTGAATATGTAAAAGAAATCAGATGCAGAATTTCATTTAAATTAGTGATGATATTGTGGATTGAGCAGTAAATATGGCACTGAATATATGGATAAGAATGATTAAGTATCTGGCTAATCAAAGAATATATTAAATACCACTCGGGCTTATATTTGCCTAGGAAATTGCTGTAACTTTGAATTCTTTTGTATGCATAAGTATTAAACTAAGGAACTTGCATCAAGTGCATTTAATAACGACCTATCAGGAAAAAGAATTCAAACTCAAATAGCCTATGTCAGAATAATTTTCAATGTTTTCTTAATTTTCTAAAAATAATAATGATTTTAATTGAACCAATTCTTTATTTAGGAGGAAATAGTTCGAAGGAAATACTAGGGTTTTTTTTTTACCCTTTATTTTGTCACTAAAATCAACTCAGGAATTGACCAAAAAATAAAAAATAAAAAAAGAAGCTCTTATTCTGCAATCATAATCACTTGATTGATTAGAGATTTTGCATGAGTTATAAAACCTTTCATCTCTAGGTCACTAGTACAAACATCATCAGGATTAGTTATGACTAAAATTTGCTGTAATTTGATGGATATTCAGTGACTCATGAGAATTTGCTAGTGGTCTGATTTTAAGTTCTCAAAGGCAAACTGCCATATCTCAAATTCATGCTTGTGACAGTTATTAATTTAATGCATTAGCCTTTAATAAGTAGTTCTTTGGAGTGAACTGTCTGCTCCCAATAAGGTAAGATCCAGAAAAAATTATATTAGAGATTTATGTACCTGCACATCTCATTGCATGAATAAACATATCACTATATGATTTATCTTGATTTGAATAGTATTTAAAAGGGCTTATCATTTAAAAAACTAATCAAATAAAATGGGGTCAACGCATTATTAAAGATCTTTGGAAATCAAGAAGGGTGGAGTGGGGAGGAATAAAAACTTAGCTATTAGGAACAATGAGCATGATTTGGGTGACGGGCACACTAAAAGTCCTGACTTAAGCATTATAACAGGTATCCATGTAACAAAATCAGTTGTACCCCCTTAATGTTTTGAAATAAAAAAAAGCATTAGATAGGTGTTTCCGTTATTATTTTTTAAATGTTAGGATTAGAAGATACACTAGTGGGAATTTTGCCATTTATTCTTCAGCTGAAAGTGCCAGGGCTAGCTAAGCATCTTGACATATCCGTTTAACCTCTGCTTTGTATCTAAAAGCTGAACATTTATCAACCTCCACAGCTTTGGCTCTTTGAATTGCATAAAGTGAGCATCTGTATTCAAGCATATGCTGTGGATAACTACCAAGATATTTTAGCCAGTTTGGTTCAGCAGCTGTTCTGTAAAAGTGAGATGAGTAATTTAATAAGCAACTTTCCTTGACTCTGATACTCTTCCCCCAGTGTATGCCAACCTTAGCCAGAAATGCAGCCTAAAAAGGGCTCACTGCTTGTAAGACATAAAGACAGAATAATGATTTATGCAGAGGACCATCTTCCAGGCGCTGACAAGCGCTTACTGTCCCACACAAGTCTTCGCTGCTGCTCTAAAGAGAACAGATGGCTTTGCACACACCACTAACAAAGAAGGAATTCTGCACAGATAGCATGAAACTTCACTACTTTTCTGAATACATCTTGTCATAACCAAGCAATAAAAAGAACGTGCCAAAATGCCCTTTGCAAAATGCAACAAAAATGAACCTTGGCCTTGCTCCTAGCAAAATATAACGCAGGGCAAAGATATTTTAAAAAATAGATGAGAGCAAACTACCATATTTGTTACTTCCTGTATTGTACCAAATAGGTATATTCTCCCAACATGAAACTAAAACAAATGATTGATGTATTTTAAAGACTGACTGAAGCTATCAATGCAAAGGAAGATTCTGGATTAAATAATATGGATCCAAAGTTTCCTCATTCATAAAATGGTTGAAATGTTTACTGATTTAGCTAGAAATGTACAACAGTTTTATATTTTAGAAAATACAAAGAGAAAACAATAGAAAATATCCTGATTAGCAATAATCTTTTTTGATGTTTTATGTAATACAATTTCATGTAATGATTATTCAGGGAGGCTACTCCCAAGCAGTGTCTCAATAGACTATGCTTTTGTTACATTACACCAATCTATTTTTAGTATATTGTTACCTTACAGCATATTCAATATATTGGGCCTTCTAATATATTTACAAACTTATAGATAGACATGTGACTATTATTCAGAAAGCATATTAGTTTTGAAGTTTCTGTATTAAATTGTTAAAAAGGAGAATGGACAGTATAGCCATGGTTAAAACTGTCACATTTTGCTCAACTTGCAATTACTGCTGCTATATCTTCTGATCACTGGCGACCCAACATGTAATGCATGGAACACAAATTTTGGCATCACCAAAGAACTTTGTAGAAATACATATTCTCATGACCCAATTAATACCTGCTAAATCAGAAAGTCTGTATTTTACCAAGATACCCAGGTGATTTACATGCACATTAAAATGTTGGAAACACTGATCTGGCCCATTGGTCTCAAGATAGACTCCAAGATAGAAGTATTTGAGGAATTTTGAGAAAGTAACTATGCCTGTGAACCAGGCCCTGGCTGATATATTAGTCTGTAAAATAAGTGGGAACAATAGAGTTGAGGCCTCTGCTCATTTTGAGAGTATAGTCTAGTATTTTTACATTTAGATTCATGTTAGTCCATATGCAGGACATGAACAAAAAATGATAATCATTGGACATTACCAATAAATGTATTTAATGCTAATATTTCAAAAGCCAAACAGCTTTGTTGAAACTACGAGGTACTGTTTTATTTGGGTCATGATCCCTTTTATTGAACAAAGACTTTGAAAATGCTCTCTTATTTTCTGCCTGCTTAACAATAAAAAGATCCGTAATTTCAGATATCTGAGCCTCAAATTGATCTGAATGGTCTGTATGCCATTGTTTCTCCAGTCCATGCCTTTATCAATACATGAAAACATGCCTTGGTGAATATTTAAAATATTTTCATATCTTTTTGTCATTGCTCAGCTGTATGTCAACATAGAGTAAATACACAGATGCCGTCTTCATGAGGCTGAATAAGTAAGCCAGTCAGGAAACAGAACAGAACAGAACAACACAAAGCCAAACTTCATAAACATCAAGCAACGGGAGAGAAATCCTGAAATAACATTTGAAAAAATCTGAAATAATTGTTGGTTTTTAACTGCAGATACATTGTTCAGATCCATAGCAGTCTCAACTGTGATGCTTAATACAATAAAAATGCCATCTGCTGTGAAAACAATGCCATAATCTTTGACATGCAACTATTATTGTTCATGCAGAATAAAATAAATTATAAATCAATTAAGTGATTGACATTCTGAGATACTGGTGCAAGTAACATCAAATTTTAAATATGTGAATTGACACATGAATGCGATTGCATAATATGTATGTGTGTGTGTATCTTACAAAACCGGAGACATTTTATTTGTAATTTTGAATAAATTATATAATTTAACCAATTGGCTATACATTAGCCCTTAATGTTTATATACAGAGCTACACTTGATTCTTTTCCCATTTCAATCACTGGCATATACAACTGAAAAATCACTTTAGGCAGGTATTTATGCTAGTTGAAACTTTTCCTGTGAAATGAAGAAGCCATTTTTTAAGCACCTCTGTGCTGCTAAAATCTCTGGAGTGGGGATTATTTTTAGCCCTGACAACTGCAAAAGTCCTGCCATCACCTCTCCCATGTAGTAATAGAGAGCCTTGTCACCTGTAGCCTTCCCTGATCTGCTCTGCATTTCATACTAACATCACTCTGCAACTGCCAGTTCTCCATTTCTGGGTCCTATACAATAGCTGGTAACTTAATTTCTGGTCATAAATATAACCTTACCTTGTGTGATTGTTCCCTTCTTGTAAATAAGCTGAGGAAGTACAGTCACATCTGAGTGGGCTAGGTCAGACAAATTGCTGACAAGGCTCCCCTAGTCCCTGTTGCAATACAAGTCGTGTAGGAGCTGACAAAGCTTTCCAAGTCCAGAATTTATTTATTCCCCTGTCAGGAGGTGTTGATTTAGCACAGGGCCAAACTTTCTCATGTATCGTTAAATAGGTTTGAGTCACAGGATGGAGTGATGATGGATACTCAACTCCCAAAGCCAGGGTTTCAGTGATGTATTGGTGACAGAAAAGACCCTTGGTGTTTAGAATTAAGTAACCCTTAAATGGTAGACAAAAGTATAGTGATCAAGTTCAAAGGACTAAAAAGACATGTGATTTACAGCCTTTCCCCCAATATAAAAGAGAAAACTATTTGAATTAAGATTATTCTAAACCCTGACATTACAAAAGATAGTAGGCTCAAAATAATGAACAAATTGATGGCTTATGTAGAACTATCAACTCATCAGAATATGGTGATGGTTGTGGTATTTTCCATTTCAATTAAACTTATTTCATTAGAGAAATTTTGTTGCAAGACTCTAACCTCTTCAAAGCCATTTTTTATTCTAGATCACACTATGCCTAGGTCCAAACATTGTGTTTGGAGCAGAATAGGCACTTGCTAAATATTTACTGAATAATGTGTCCAGAGATGTTAATTATTGTTATGGATTCTATATGCTTCAGTTTTTTTCTTAAACTAAAAGCATTACATTCATTTATCATCTCAAGATGTGAAGAGAACACAGGGAATTTAATCTTGGGAATTCTACTAGAGCTTCAGCGTTCAATAGTGCAGAGAGTGGTAATATCATACTTGATTTCATCATAAGTGATGCATGGGTTCTCAATTTACCCACCAAAGGGAGAACACGGTGCCTGAGTTCACCAATAGAAGTTAATCAACTATCAGCCTGGCAGGCTTCCCTTGACAACCTAAGCTTTAATATTCAATGTTCTTTCAGGCAAATGTGAGTATTTTTATATGGGTAACTGTAATGTTTAATTTTGTGTGTGAACTTGACTGGGCCATGGGTGTGCCAAGATATTTGATTAAACATTATTCTGAGAGTGTCTTTGAGAGTATTTCTGGATGAGATTAACGTGTGAATTGGTAGCCTGAGTAAAGAACAGTGCCCTCTCCAGTGTAGGTGTGCCTCATCCAATTAATTGAAGACCTAAATACAATAAAAGGCTGAATAAGGAAAACTACATAGCAAACAAATAATCAACAGAATCAATAGACAACCTACAGAATGGCAGAAAATATTCACAAGCTATACATCTGATAAATAGTTTACATCCAGAATCTACAAAGAACTCAAACAAATCAAGAAAAAAAAAACACGGAAAAGTGGGGAAAACACATGGACAAAAGTTTTTCAGAAAAAGACAGACAAATGGCCAAGAAACATATGAAGAAATTCTCAACATCACTAGTCATTAAGAAAAGAAAATTAAAACCACAATGAGATACCACCTTACTCCTGTCAGAATGACCACTACTGAAATGTCAAAAAATAGATGCTGACATGGTTGCAGAGAAAAAAAAGAATGTTAATACACTGTTGATGGGACTGCAAATTAGTACAATCTCTATGTATGTAAAACAACATGGAGATTCCTCAAAGAAACAAATCTAGACTTACCATTTGACACAGCAATCACGTTGCTGGATATCTACCCAAAGGATAAGAAGTCATTTTATCAAAAAGACTCCTGCACTCAAATGTTTATTGCAGCACAATTCACAATTGCAAAAATGTGAAATCAACCTGAGTGCCCACCAATTCATGGATGGATTAAGAAATATGGTGTGTATAAATATATAAAGTGTTACTTACTATTCAGCCATAAAAAGGAATGAATTTATGTCTTTTGCAGCAACTTGGATGAAACTCGAGACCATTTTTCTGAGTGAAATGTCTCAGGAATTGAAAAACAAATACCACATGTACTCTCTAATAATGGGGAGCTAATGGATGGACATAAAGAGATGTAAAGTTCATTGGAAATCAAGAAGGAGGGATAAAGAGGGGAGCTGTAAATATGACAAACAAAAAAAATTATATAGTGGGTTAAATATCAATAAAGAAAAAAGTACATCTCTGGGAAAAAGATTGAATGAATAGACTGATAGAGAAGAACTTTTAAATATAACTTTTATCCCTGAAAAGACATCCTGATGTGAAAACAACATAGTGAGTTTCCATAATAAAATGTACTCAATATAGGCTATATCTTGATGGAACAAAATCACCCAATCATACTGTATTATGAGAATATATCAAAGACTAATGAAAATTTAAATAAATTATTTAAATTTTAAAAATATATAAATACTTATACCAGACTACTACTCAGTCATGAAGAAGGATGACTTAAATGCTTTTTGCAACAATTCGGATGGAACTGGAGACTATTATGCTAAGTGAAGTATCTAAAGAATAGAGAAACAAACACCACATACACTCACTATTAAATTGGAACTAACTGATGAGGAAACATATGCATATAAGGTAGTAAAACTTAATGGAAATCAAGCAAAGATAAGTGGGGAGGAGGGGATGGGTGAAAACCTACCTAACTGGTACAATGACCATTATCTGGGCACACTTATAACCATGCCTCAAGCATCTTAAAAATGATCCATGTAACCAGATATATTTGTTATCATATAATGCTGAGGGAATTATAATGAGGGAATTATGATGGTTTGATTATGATTTTCTGACTTCAGAGGGTGTGATAGTGATATGCAATCAGTAGAAACTGTACTTCATGTACCCATACAATCATCTTGTTTTTTACTTTCAGTGTAGTTTACAATAAATTACAATAAAATAAATTACAATAAAATGAGAAATTTAGCACTTTTTAATAAAATAAGCTTTCTGTTAGATGATTTGACCCAACTGTAGGCTAAATAAGTGTTCTGAGCACATTCAAGGTAGACTATGCTATGCTATGATATTCCATAGATTAGGAAACTTCCAACTTGATTACAACTTATGATATTTTTAATTTATAATGAATTTATCAGAATGTAACTTCACAGGAAGTTGAAGAATATGTGTGGTGTATGTGTGTGTGTGTGTGTGTGTGTGTATTTTCTCCAAATGGTTCTTTTCCTCCTTTGGAGAACACTTGTTAACCATAGATAAATCTCACCACTTTCCAAACGATTAGCTCACGGAGGACAAAGAGGACCAACTGAAAGTAAATTACACAATCTAATAATGCACCGAAGAAACTAGTAAGATGAGAAAACAAAACAAAAGAACATACAATGCTTAGAAACTTTTTTTTGTTATTTACTTTACTTTGAAATTGCTGTCAGTTAAAAAGCATAGATTCAAAGAATCCTTATTAACTCTTACAATATTTGTTATTTTGTATACAAGATACAAAATATAGCTCTTGGCAAAAATGCTTAAAATCCGTCAGAATCAAAGTTTTTTTTTTAATTGCAGATATATTTCCATGTTTTTTTTTAAGATAGCAGTAGCCCAAGAAGAACACATTTATGGCTTGAAAGCTCATTTTACGTTCTTTGAAGAAACAGTACTATTAGAATCTGAGGTGAAATCTAAGCCCCTAAGCCATCATGGAGAGAACAATAAATATATTACACTTGGCTTTATACTTACCAATTCAAGTTTATGGGTTTAATATTATGAATAAAAGAATACAAAATTATCTACATTCAGGGAAGTAGCTTATAAAAATCAAGATGTCTCAATTATTAAATGCTATTTATTATGTGTATACATGTGTGTAAAATAAATAACTTTGGAATTGTTCTTTGATGTACCTCAGTGGCTCCTTAGCATATCTTTAGTGATCTATTAGTTAATGAAATGTGCACTGTGTTAAATTGCAAGATGTCCTTTTGCTACACTAATTGTTACTTTGGAGATCTTTGAGGAATATGTTGCTAGTTCAGAGAGAGGCACCCACAATACAGGCAGTAGTATCTGGGTTGGGGGGCAAGACTTCATGTCAATATCTGCTAAGAGTTTTTTTTTATTTTCACTTGAGATCCTTGCTGATGTGTTTGGTGAGTATAAAAAATGTCAAAAGAATATTTCAGGCAATATTGTTCAGAGCCTAATCAGGAGCCCCACTAAAAGGATTGCCCTCCACTAAAGGATTGTCCTATGTTCCCCTGGGAAAAGAGTAGAAGAAAATGGGGAAGATGTTGATTAAACAAAAGACATTCCCACACAGAGATGCACATGTGATTTCAGTTGCTAGAACCTAGCAATGATAAAACAGAAAAAACTCTTAACACTAAGGTTTCAATATGGGTGAAAAATTATAAATCATCTCAGAAATGCATGACCTCACATAATCACAAAAACTCACAAAAACATATAAAAATTCACAAAAACATATAAAAATACTGTTGTGATGTGAAAAAATATAGAATTGAGTTTAAAGAAAGACTATGTATATATTGGTTTTCTGAAGTATAATTGCTGTTGATGTCAATCTTTCATTTTCCAAAACATGTACACTGGATTAATCAATTGTCAAAGCAAAATCTTCCCTTTCCTCTTGCCAGTACCTGTCACTATTCAATCGACACCATTGCACAAATAATAAACTAATGAGTTCATTTTGGGGGGCAGGGACAGAAAGGAAGATAAATGTTAATATCTAAATACAAAAGACTGACCCTCGTGCCTTCACTGTCTCACTCAGCAGTTTCCCAACTTTAGGCAGGTCCTAGTCTCAAAAGGGCGGAAGATTTTATGTTAAATCAGGTTCATAGTATTGATTGACATCTTGGACTGGACATTCAATTTCTTGAATTAAGATGTGTTGAAATAATGACAAATCATATGTGTGTCTATTTCCTATAATAGAGCAGAAAGGCCATGGAATCTATAGGAGTTTCCATGAAGGGGCAAGTCAAATTTATCCACCAAATACCATTTAAAGCAATGATGGGAGACAAACTTGAGTTGGAGTTTAGGTTGCAATTCATGTTTCACAAAGGTACAACTTAATTATGTATTTTATGTCCATAATAGATATTAGCATACTTACAAAGATTGGGCAAGTAAATATCCAAATAACTATTAGAATTCTTTATTGGATTTTCATTTAATCCCTTTCCTTTGTCTTCATAAGAGATGAATTTAATGAGATATTAATATTTAAGGGGAATTATTCCCTCAGAGTAGATTGAGTTATTTCCCTAAAGGTAATCCTGTAAGGAGGAGTTCCCAGAGCAGTGGTCTAATACTTGAAATTTCTTATTTTTTAAATAGACAAAAATAAACCAGTAACTTTGAAATCAGACAGGCAAAGCTCTGAGTAATTACTAGCATAATTACCAACTTAGAGTTTCACTTTCCTAAATTTAATCAAAAAGCACAGGGGAGAAGCAGGGAAGAGAGAATACCAAAATCTATCTCATGTGATGTTATTATGAGAGTTAAATTAGCAACACCTGAAAAATTCTCAAAATCAAAACAGGTTTTAAGTTCTTTCTTTTTCATTCTCCCTTCACATAGAAACAAATCAACAATGGAGGTTCTTCCGATTTGAATTGAACAAATCCCTTTCCTGTGCGGTTTAACATTTAGATAGGGAGTAAGGAGTAGGGCCCCATGAATCCCCAATGTGTGGAAAATAAGACATCATAAGTGACTCAATGTTGAATTAACTGGATGAGAATTGGCTTATAGATGTCTCATAGATTGCAAATTTAAAAAAGATTGCAATATAAAAGCAAAGCTAGCCTTAAAACCAAATAGAATATACATTTATAATTTTGAATGTCAAAAGAAATTTAATTTTTGATCTGAAAGACACAATTTTTCATATGTCAGTCATATTAATATAGCTACTAGATTTAATAGCAACTCTAATTCTTTTTGGCATCTCCTAATTCCTGAAGACGTGCCCCTCCTCTTCTTTATTTTTCCCTTAACAAATGGAGCTGAGAAAAACATACAACCACCAAATACTAAAACCTTAAAAAACTGCATTTATAATCAACCTTTACTCATAAACCTTAAATCCCTTTCTTGAAACATTAATAGGAAGAAGAATCCTGCTTATATCTTAGTTGAATGACTGACTCCTCTTTAGAAAAGTGTTGATTAACTCAGACATTGTAGTGTTCTTTTAATCTTGAAGGTTCTACTGAGATCACCATTTGTTCTAGTCTGGCTGAACCAGCATTTTGAGATTTGGTGAATGTGAACATTGATTTTTTGAAACTGGCAGCTGAGGTCAGCATTTAATTTTTCTTACTTTGGTCTCTAACTATTAGACTATAACCCACAGCCCTATGGGGTTGTGATTGGGTAGGGGTGGCTTGCAGAGCCAAGATACATCTTCTAAAGTGCAAAGCATTGGGTTGTTTTATCAGTCAGTTTGTAGTTGCTTCCAGTATAAACTTAAAACAAGTTCATAAGAGTGACTTTGATTTCCACTTCCTCAGTTTAGTAGAAACAGGTTACTCATTTAGTCATTATATAGGTCATATATTCAAATATTATTTATTGCAGGTGCAAGAATAAAAGCACAATGTTAGTTACAGGAGAGGTATACAACTAAAATGTTATAGGTGTTGCCTAGGTGGAGCACACGGGATAGGTTTGGGATAGATAAAAGGACGTGGAAGAAATTCGTGCTTGTTTAGTTCTTCACTTGTTTAGCTTGTCAGAGAAGATCTTTCAGGCAATATTGTTTAACAGATGCTAGATGAAGGACTGAAGTTAGCTTGATGAATAAAGTAAAGCTGCCCCATATAGGGCTGTCTCAGAATAATGGCCTCTTGGCTTTGTTTCTTAACCTGCAAAATAGAACTTATCAGAATTCTCAGCTTCTAGATTGCTTGTGAGGATTAAATCAGATGATCCATTGAAAATGTTTTCTATACTGCCAAGCACTCTGTAAATACTAGATGTATACTGTTAGTGTGATAAGAGACCTTAAATTGCTCTCTGAAGGGCCAATGTGTGAGTGACTTGCCAACTCTAACCCTCTACATATTAATCTTTATATGCTTTATGTTGTTATTAATGTATAAAAACAATATGTGACACATTAGACATAACCTTTTCATAATTTGGGTCTAAGGTAAAGTCTTGACCCAAAGATTAAGCATCTTGTACTCACTTGGGGCCATCTTTATGAATATCAGTAAGCACTGATTGCATGCTACCATAGACATAGATGGTTAGAAAGCTTGGCCAAATCTGTAATCTTTCAAGTTCCTTTTAAAAATAAATCATCAGAATTTTTTGCTTAAAAAAAATTGTGTGTCATTCTTACTACATAAACTGCAAAAAATTAGAGGGAAAATGCAATTACTCTGCATTTGACAATTAATGGGAAATTTACACAACTTTACCTATTTTTCTACATACACACACACCCCATACTTATACACCATTTGTTTCCAGATAACCTTATGATCCAAGTAGGCAATTGTATTAGTCAGATAGGTGAATTGCTATAACAATCCCAAATTTCAACAAATTAATATCATTAAAGTTTATTTCTTACTCATGCAAAGTCAACTGTGGATATGCTTGGGCAGATAATTCTCCTGAACCACTCTTCTGCAAGGAGTGAATTAAGAAAGGAAATATCTTTCATTTATTGGATCTGAGGTTGCTTTAGCTCTTGCTTTAGATCAGTCCTCTGCTTACTGCTACTAAAACCAAGGACAAAACGGAAGAATATATACGATATTTTAGGGCCAGAACTGGAAGTGCATTACATCCATCACTTCTACCCATATTCCATCGCTCAAAACTTGCCACTTTGCCCCACCTAATTAATAGGGGGTGGAAGAAATGGAGTCTTTCATGTGCCCAGGGGGAAATGAAATAGTCTAATCAGAATATATAGCATTGGCTCAATCATGAAAGTCCATTATTATGACTACATTTGGATTTTTAGAAAAGTACACTCTGTCATTATCAATAACTGAAATATATTCTAAATACTTCACAGTGTTTACTACATATTTATAAATAGTAATACAAGGGATAACTATAATTTGTGATTATGAGATTCCTTTCACCCGATGTCAACTCTAGGCTTTAATAAGAATTGGGCAGTACAAATTACTAAAAATAAATTGCTGCATATCCCCTTATTCACCATTTTTTGTAGAATGTACAAGATAATGATATTCTCTAAATAACTGTTCACTTACACTTAATATTGAAACAAGACTTGTATACCAGAACTCAGGTGTTTTCACAAAACTAAAACACTTTTGTTTTACTGAAATCGAAAATATGCAACTACAAAGAAACCTCTTTTCTTTTCAACCATAACAAATTTAAATGTACATAGCATTCAAATTATGTAGTTGCAATTTCTTTTCCTGAAATGGTGAATAAAGTACAGTTCATTGTAATCTGAGTAATATTTCATGGGGTGAAGCTTATTATACAAGAAAAACATATACTTAAATTCCTTTGAATCTTTTTAAAGTTGTTATATGTCTCCACACCTGAGATAGTCCATAAAAAAAGCAATATGGTAAATAATTTATAATTATATAATTATCTTAAGATTGATAGGTAATGAAATGCTGGACATATGAGTAAGGGTTATATATATTTGTGATAAGAGATGATTTCAAGTTTGTGTTAGATAAACTCCCTTGTCTCAATATCATAATTAGAGCAATAACACAATTAATCATTATCTTACTCAGACTCTACCCCAAATGTGATACAGTAAAATCTATTCCAGGATTTAAAAGAAAATTGCCATGATAGACAGTTATTTGGCTAATACTGCTTGAATATTTAATAATTTTAAATAAAAATAATCAAGTATATTTCATGTCTAGTACACATAAAATTTGATAGAATTGTGATGCAGATGAGTAGTTCACTAAAAATTTCTTGTCAGAAATGAATTTAATTCATTTTTCTTTAGAATTTCAGCTTTGTGGTTAATCACGGGACAATTCTAATTTTCCCTGATTAGTATATCTGTTTATCTAGTCAAGAAATTGAAACACTTACTTTGTGTAAGAAAAGAAATATGTCTAACACAGGACTGAAAGATAAATAACTCTCAGTTCCTATGATAAAATAAAATTTAGCATAATTTTATTTTAATACTATATTTCTCAATAGGCTATGAGTCACTTTACATATTAATAGAATTATCAGTATATATGTTTTTCTTTTTGTGTTGGTGTAATTTCAAACTTAATAAAAAATTGTAAGCACAGTGCAAATTAGTCCCACAAAACTCTTTGCCAAGCATCCCATTCAAATTTGCCAACTGTCCCAGTAATGTTCTTTAAACAAATCTAATCCTGGCTTATTTCTTGCATTGATCACCATGTCCGTTTAGTCTTCATCATTCTGAAATAATTCCTCAGTGCCTCTTTGATCTTTACGACCTTCCATTGTTGAAGAATATAGGCAAGTTATTTTGTAAAATGTTTATCAATCTGAGTTTGATGTTTTCTCATGATGAAATACATAGTATGCATTTTTGGCAGGAATATCACAGAACTGAGGCTACGTTTTTATCATTTCATGACAATCTACCAGATTCCTGGGGATATTGACTCAATGTCACTTAATTAAAGTTGTGTGCTTTCTCTGCTGTGATGTCACTCTTTCCCTCTTTATAATTGATAAGAATTCTGCAGAGACACACTTTAAAACTATGCAAATATCTCAGTGCTCATCCAACTTTTACATACTAGCTTGAGCATCTCCTGATGTTTGAGTTAATTATTACTATGGTGATTGCCAGATGAGGATTTCCTATTTCAATAATTTCTTTTACGCTCTCTTATCAGTCTATTTTGAGGAAGAAATTTCCTCTCTTCATTTATAATTAATTTATTTTTTAAATTTATTTTTAATTGACAAATAATAATTGTACATATTCATGAGGTACATAGTGGTATTTCAACACATATAGTGTGTAGTGATCAGATCATAGTAATTAGCATATTCATCCATCTGAAATATTTATCATTTCTTTGTGTTGGGAACATTCAATATCTTCCTTCTAGCTATTTGAAACTATATATTATTGTTAACGATAGTCATCCTACAGTGGTATAGAATATTAGAATACATTGGTGTAGACACATGAATTCCAATGTTATTCAGAAAGATGTAATTTGTACTATTGTTATCTATGGTGATAGTCACGTTATTCCCAACACGTGCTCTTTGGGGGTGAGTAGGATGGGGAAACGACTGGAATAGTGAAGTCAGGGGGGCAGTTCAGTGTAGATTATGCTAATTTTTGGAAGACAATATCTTTCTGAATGGATAACTTCTGAAAATAAAAAAAAACATTTTAAAAAGACTTCGACAGTATTCTACTTCCTATGTTACACATCACATTTAATATTTTCTGTTGATAATCCTAGGTTTATCTTATTCTAACCCTTTCAGAAGACTCAAGAATGAGACTCCAGAAAACAAAATTTGTGAATATCCTCAGAAAAAAACACTATATAATTCTACCACATGGGGTATATCAGTACAATTTGTTAAAATACACCTGATTTATTTGTGAGAGCTCATTAAAATAGCTAATATTCATGTATTTGCCCTTAAGATCAAGATAATAATGCTCCTCTAAACTCCCCACGAACAACTGCATATTTCATATAATTTCATATGAGTATGATCGTTTGCAAGAAGTTTAGCCATGGAACAAGTAATTTTCATAAACACATGAGACTAATATAGTTGATGACAACCATGCTTCAAGAATGGTCCTTTTTGAATTAACCAAATTCTACATAAATGAAGCAATCTGTAGAAATGACCTGGATTCCAACTTTGATGAATCAAGACATAATTACCAATAAATGACTACATCAAAATGAATTGCTGAGTATCCACAAAATGATGTTTACAATAGAGCCTTTGCAGATAAAGCTAAAATTGACCAGAGGACAAGCATCTAAGCTACTTATTTTGCAATCTTCTTCATTTTGGCAATTGAACTTACAAATCTTGTTTAAGAGATATTCATAAATAAAGACTTTTAAATACTGTCAAGTCAAAATTTAATACTCAGCTACTCTGAATCATAGAGATTTTATATAATAATTTACATAAAAAATGAACTAATAAAATTGAGAAACTAAATTCTGTTTCCAGATTGTACAAAGTGGACACATATCATATGTATTTTATAATAAAAACTGCAGGCAAATGAAAACTTTATTCTACTATGATTCATTTTATTATTATACTTCAATAGATTAGAAGTGTTTGTACTAAGGAACTCCTTTTTTCTTTCATTAGATTCCTCAGAAGATAAAGGAAACCTGTGACATTGCAAATGTAGCCATGGTAGATATTCTATCTATTTTTATTGCTTAAATAAAAATCATCTCCCAAAACCCACAATAAGCAGCTTGACAAAAGTAGAGACAACTTGGAAAAGGCTGCAGAATTTAAGTGAGAAATAAGCAAACAGCAATGACTCCAAATTTGTTCTAGAATAAGTTTTCTATTATAGCAATATCTTTTTACTCTCCTTCCCAAAAGTCAATCTTGAAAATAACTCAACGAATTTTACAGTGTAAAATTTATGGTGGTGAAAGATTAATCTTACATAAAGATTAAGAAATGTAAATTTATTATTTATATTCCACTTGTAGAGATATCAGTAATATACTCTCCAGTTGGAGAATATTCTTCATTGATTATATTTAATATCAGTAGATAGAAGCTTTCTAACATTATGAAACCTTTCTAATATTTTTTTAATGTTCTCATGTAAAATATGTGAGTTAGATGCAATATTTGTTAACATTAGATGACAGATATAGAGGAAGGTTTAGAACACACACATGAGCTCACAGATCACAGTATTCCAGTGATTTAATCTGCTGTATATTTTCATCATATAAAATAGTTTAAAATATTCAACATATAAATTTGGATGCATTTTTGTGTATTATTTATTGTTTTCCTAAATTTTTGACAAAAAGATAATGATTAAATTATTTAAAAGATGTGTTATCATTAAGCTTAACTTGTAGTAGTGAAAACCATTGTTTATATTTATTTCATTATCTGCTTTTAGTGACATTTTATTTAAGCAATGGGAAATCCCAACCTCCCATGCCAAAATCCTGTGTATGTGGTTTGTATTTTACTAACTTACTATCATTAAATATTCACATATATTAAAATTGCCATTGTGTGGAATATTTTAAAAAATACTGAAATTTACCCACTGGTCCTCTGTAATTGAAATTATTTTAACAATATTTTAAAGAAAGGACTTATTTTCTACATTGTTTCTTTTCATCAGTGCTTAACATTTCAGTCCAACCTGCATTTACTTCTTGTTTTTCAACAGCTATCATACTTACTGCTTCCAATTTGCTTTTTTCTTCCATTATGTCTTCAGGAGATATTATAATTCAACTAATCCATGAATCTTTAGCACTTTACCTCAAATTTTGATGCCTTAAAACAAGTCATTTGCTTAAAAATAGTTGGCGTTTGTAAGCAAACAATTGATGTCCTTAACAAAATAAATTCTCCGCCTTGTCCAAATGAAAATTTCCACTGATACTACCTTTAAAAAGTGATTTATGTATTTGGTGTAAAATGTTAATTTACGGAAAAATAATAGTGACAATTATAATCACATGCCTGCCACATAACTGGCATTCAATAAATACTTTTCAATTTTTTGGGATTAGGTTTCATTTTTATAGCCTCTATTTTTAGTTCCTGAGGTACTTGACATTGATTTGTGTGTGTGTGTGTGTGTGTGTATGTGTGTGCATGTGTGTATGTATATATGGTATTGTCATTTCCACTCTTAGATGAAGAAGTTTAAGTTGTTGGATCTCTGATCATATCACAATTCCTCTCATAATATTTATATTCTCATACTAAAGCTCCACATGTGAAAAAAGCAGCAGGAATTCATTAGCTATCCCTTTGATCTTTAACTCTGCTAAACTATCTTCATGAAAATAAGATCCTAATAAAAAATTTCATACAAGCAATTTAACTGAAAAAGAAGTCCGTATGTTAAGACGAAATCATTTTTTCTAAGAATGTGATATATATGCTAACAAGGTTAGAACACAATTTTTAAAATTAATAAGAGAAATCTTATGACGGTTTTCTTCTGTTTCTTTCTAGTATGTCCTTAAAACAATGTATTTATGATTTTTTTCCGAAAGGTAAAATTCATGATAAGATGATGATTATTATTATTTTTTGCCTTTTCCAGGTTCAGTTAGTTCCCATTTGATACAGATTTCGAATACTTCTTTATCTTTACTCTAGAAATAAATCAATGATGTGAGGAGAAGTCTATTACAGGAGAAAAATATTTTCACAGCTGTCTGTGTTTCAGTAATTAACATTTGCTTCTTAGTATACATAATACTGGGCTCACACATGCAATTGTTTATAAAATATTTATTAGATGAATAATAAAAATAATTCATTTTACATGTGACATCCCAGATTGGTATGTTTTATAATTCATATGGTGTATAAATCAGAAACCATAGCTTTCAAAAATATCCCCCAAACAACTAAATGCTTACTGTAGAAAAATATATTGATATCAGGTATTAAAAAAAAATACTGAAAAGAAATGCACACACTGAGGGAAAATCATGTGATGTAAGGAAGATATAGTTATTTTCTTTCATTTGTTTATTGAAGAATATTATCAATTTAAAGAACTTACAGATAAAATGGAATGACAATCTATATTGAGGGTCATCTCTGAAAAGCTATGGTATGTTAAGCCATTAAAAATGATTTAAAAAGTTAACATGTATAACTATACACTAGTGTATATACATATAATTATATATTAGTGTGTATATAATTATAAAGAGATAATTTTTTTACCTTGAAATAGCCAAGACAAAGATTCTTTGTAATTCAAGTGTTTGCTCAAACAACAGAAAAATGAATTGTTAGTCACCACAAAAACCATTCCTTAGGAATTTGGCTTTCATAACAAATTATTCTTGTCTGTCAATTGATCAAGAGATTAAGAGTTTCATATTGTTTCTCCAACTCTCTCTCTAATTTCTTATGCATAAATCTGCACTGTCTAAGAGATTCCTGAGCTTTCAGGTTCAATTCTTCCCTGCTCTCATCTGCCTCCTCTCTCAGAACCTCTGACTCTTAGAACTTGCTGGGATATTGCTCAGCCTGCTCTACAAACTTGTTATTGATTGTGGGGGGGGGAGGAGGGGTGGGAAGAGAGAGAGAATAGTATTATCTCTACTCTTGGTTGGGGAAATTGAAATTGTTGGAGAGCTGGCAATTTGGGCTAATTCAAGAAGTCACACATCCTCTGCATGTCGAGTCAGTCCTGAGATCTGGAGGGCAGCAGGGTCACCCTCAGTCTCACATGTCTCAAAATGATTCTGAATCACTGTATCTCTGATCCAACATCTGCAATAGCTATTTTTCCTTGTTGTCCAATTCTAGCGTTAAATTCTAGGAGTAAAGCATATGAAATATTAGGAATATATTCATGTCAAAATTGGATACATAACGTATCATCAAACAATAACCTTTAATATTGCAATAGGAATCATCTGTATTAAATTTTATTTGCTATCAATCTAGAAGAAAGGAAATTACAGAAAAAAAATTTTGACTACTTTTTGTGGTTCCTTTTCCTGATTTTAATGAGGTAACACATTAAAATTCAAAAGTTAAAATACAGTCTTTTATATTTATTTCAGAGATATTTTATGTGCATGCATGGTTAGATTGACTATAGCTGGATAGATGATGGATAGATACATAGATTTGTAAGTCCCTACATGCATACATATATTTGTATTCTTTTACAAAATTAAGTATATTATACACAATAGTCATCACCTTGAAATTTTCATTTAGCAATATGTTAGAGCTCATTTCTTCCCATTTCTCTTCACTTCTCTGTCTTTTCTAAGGTTATATGCAGCCTATACCTAAATCCCTGCTGCTTTGTCTTAACTTTTGTTGATGTGCTCATGTGTCATTTCAAAATTGTGCATATAATTAAATTATATATTCTGCGATGGATTTATTGCTGAATAAAGGGTGTATTTGTTATTTTGAAAGATATTTTGCCTACAATGTGTTTGTAGTACTTGCAATTCTACCAGAAGTTATCTGGGAAAGCCTCCTGAACTACGTTCTGCCAACACAAAGTAATCCAACACTTGTATCTCTGCCCATCTGATAGATGAAAAAGTCATACCACAGATATTTATTAATTTATTTGCTCTCAGAAGGGTCAGTATGTTTTTTTGGTGTGTATTTAAGAGCCACTTGTGTCTGCATTTCTGTGAGCTATTTGTTTACCCTTTTGTCTTTGTTGCTGTTGTTGTTGTTGTTGGGTTATTGTTCTTTTCCTTAGTAATTTGAAGGAGTTTTTTTATAATGATATAATTGTCTCAGTTATGTGTTACAAATACTTTTCTCATTTGACAAATTGTCCTTGCTTATGGTGATTTGTATTCTCATGTACAAGATTTTGATTTTTGTGAGTCATATTTGATTTGCAAGTAGGCAAATATGTCTTCTTTACCTTCACACAATTGGGTTATAGTTAATCCACTGTGTGATTATAAAGCAATACTCACATGGTTTCTTCTGTCACTTTTCTGGATCTATTTTCTACCTTAAAAGATCTTTACCATTTAGGATTTGGGATGGATAGGGATTCAAGTTTGTTTGTTTTTTCAGAAATCTATGCTTGATTTATAAATGATCTACTTTCTGATCCTTACCATATACCAAATTCCCATAGGTGTTTAGGTGCATTTCTGGACATACCGTTGTTTCCCCTTTACCTGTTTGCTTATTACCATATTTTCTAATAATTTAATTTTATCACAGAACTATTTATCTATTATATTTTATTAATTTTAGCTTATGGGTAGGCATTAAATTTTTATTAAAATTAGATAAATAAATGTGCGTATTTTCTTAGCCAGATATCAAAACTCTTTTGCATTTCTGAGGAAGGAAAAACTGACTGTGTCATCTTTTATTATTGTTTTAAAACGTTTCTGGCTTATGTTTGCTAATACCTGTCATTTTTGATGGTATTTTAATAAATTATATTTTTTTTTTGTTTTCCTTTTTTTACAACTTTGAAGAGTTTGGGCATCAGTGCTATGCAATCTTCAGAAGGAAATGGAAAATAAATATTTCCTTTTCTAGAACAAGTTGAATAGCTATAGAAATTTCTGATTCTTAAAATTTGAATTCTTCATTAATGCTACCTGGAAGTTTAGGGTTTTGTGAAATTTTGTTTTTTTTTTTTTTTTGAAACAGAGTCTCACTGTGTTGCCTGGGCTAGAGCGCTGTGGCGTCAGCCTAGCTCACAGCAACCTCAAACTCCTGGGCTCAAGCGGTCCTTCTGCCTCAGCCTCCCGAGTAGCTGGGACTACAGGAATGCGCCACCATGCCCGGATAACTTTTTCTATGTATTTTTAGTTGTCCAATTAATTTCTTTCTATTTTTGGAAGAGAC